>JZKD02S2010477.1:164111-185418 GCA_000966675.3 Picea glauca
TAAAAGGAGGTTTCCCCCTCGAAGAGGCTTATTATCTAAAATTATCTCTTTTTCAAGGTGTTGAGTACTTTTTCTGAGGTTTTTCTATGCTATATTGATATTTGGTTCTTAACATTGTCTTCTTCTTACCTCTGGATTGTTGTGAAGGGGAAAAATGAACTACATTCACCTCAAAGACTTGATTTTGGGGGGAGGTAGAGGAGAGTCAGTTTGAAATGGGAGTGGGTGTTGAAGAAGATCAATTTGCAGTTCCATTCGACTGGGAAATAGATTGGGTTTTGACGAAGCCGATAACTCCATCTGCATGAGATGAGGATGAAGGTTTGGACAGATCGGTAGTGGCATGGGTAGCATTTGGGATCAACTCATACAAAGTACCAGATTGTGAATAAACCAAATGTAAGTACTGAGCCCGAGAAATGGTTTCTTCCTCGATGACTACGCCACCCATAGAGACATCACGAGAAATCGGGGGTAAAATTGATTTGGTAAACCATTATGCCAATAACTGGTCATGAATGATTGCTTTGATCAACCTTTGTCGTCATCTCCACTCATGAATATAATCAAAGTTATGTATGGAATTAGTCTGATGAAGGGATGTCAAGAGTTTGATATCTGTATCGTATTGAATGGGTCGTTGAAAGTGCATGAGAAAGGACATGGCAAGGAAGTTGAAATCTTGGAAAGAACCACGTGGAAGTTCAATATACCACTTGGTTGCAGAGCCCGTAAGTGTTCGCTGGAAAAGACATAAATGTATAGAATCATCCATTAAGGAGTTTTATGAACACCACAAATGGAAAGTGATCAGATGGTTATTCATATCTTCTCCAGGTTTACCGTCAAATTTTGGAATATTGGAAGGTAATTTAGTAGGAATCAGTGGCCAAAAAGGATAATGTAATATAGGATCATTGGTCAATCGAGACAAGTCTGGGAGATCCAAAGTCGTAAGAAAAGCTAGTTGTCGGTTAATCTGAGGGTGATACTGGTGTGGCATAAGGATAACAGTAGGGCCATAAACTAGGTTAGGTGGATAATTGTATCGAGTAGGTCCTCCTATATACGGTTGTTGGTGACCAGGATAAACAGGATTCGATGGTGGTTGAGAAACATGTGCAAGTGGAGGATAACCTGATGGGTTTTCAGTATTATAAGTCGGATGATTTGTTTTCCCATAAGGGGGGTAAACATTTTGTCCATCAGGAGGATACTCATTAGTCCCATGAGAAAGAGAAGGTTTTTTTTGTCCTTGAGAATGTTGTCCCCCAGAGAATTGTGGATTCGTTGGGAAAGGAATGTTCCAAGGATTTTGTGTTGCAAACGCATTCTATCTGTATAATGGATGATCGAATCCAATATGAGGTTTCCCCCCAAGCTGAGGTTGTGTCCCAATTTGAGGTTGACCCCCAAATTGAGGTTTCCCCCCCAGCGTGAGGTTGAGTGCCTAGAGGGATATGGAAACCAAAACAGAACGACTGACCGGTGCTTCCAACTGGATTAGAGCCACCAACAACTCCTCCAAATAAAAGTGTAGGTATAGAACCAACAGTAACGTTATATCCAGGAGGAACAAAAAGTCCAGGAACTTCAAGTGTAACCTGGGTAGTGTTGGCAATGGAAGGATTCAAATCTCTGTATGCAGGGGGAAGTGACGGATTAGGTCTAGATGAAAGTGGTGTACCAATGGGAGCTTGGTTAACCACCACATTCCTGGTGGGAATAGTCGTAGTGTGAGGGACCATAGTAGAATGGGCCATCTGGAGATAAAAATTCGAACTAGGACCAACTGACTGTGTGCCTGGACCAGCGGAATGTGTGTCTGGACCAACGGACTATCTGTTTGGACCAACGGTTGCACCATAAAAATGATCTAAAGGTATCGTGTAGGTAACATATGTGTGGGTAAATTGTGATGCGACAGGTATATGAATATCTTCCCCTGAGCTGTAAAGGTCCTGCATTGTACGAGGTGAGATTCTAAATATGTTGGTAGTCCAAAGGGGATCCCCGACTCCAGGACCTAAATGGGGTCCGGTCGACATACTAGAAGTGTCAACAAAAGTATCTCCTGATGAATTCATCCAGAGAATACATCTCTCGTACCCAGGAGGTATGTGAAAAGCCTCTAGAGAATCAAAAATATGTCGGAAATTTTCTAAAGAGTCAGTTCTTTCCACTTGTGGAGTTACAGTTTCCTCGACCGTGCTCTATTGAGGTGAGCCCTCCAGTGAATTAGGAGGCAAAGGTTGGTAACCCTCTCGATGTTCTGGGGGTAGTCCTTTCATCCTACGTGAATGGCGTGGAGGGTCAATGTTGGTCGAACCAAATATTTTACGAAAAAAATATATTGCCAACTAAAGAAAATAAACAACATACACTAATCAAATATAGGAATCAAACCAAGCAAACAAAACCTTCTCGATGGTCATACTAGTTGGTGATGAAATCCAATGTTGCGTGAAAAATTCAAGAAGGGGATAGGATATGAGCGGGTGGAACAGTTACGATGGTGAACTGCTTAACGGACTTACGCCTCAGTGCAAGCTTCCACACAGTAATTGTGGATTTACCCTCCAAGGATCCCAAGTGTGTTTGATCACCGTATGTTCCAGGTATAATGAAGAATTCCCTTCACCGTCACCTTGTGTAAATACCCTAAAGATTATGGCTACTAAGGACACCAACTCCCAGTTAGCCCCTGGGCGGGTATAGTCGACAATCCAGTTCGAACGTATGGGCAGGATAACACGTCTGAAATCCTTCAAGAGAACTGAGGACAAGTGGACCGATAGAACTCCATAGGACCTAGAATAGATTCGGAATTCCCGAAGCACCGAGACCAAATGAAGACAGTTGAACCTCGATAATAACCCCCAATATATGATTTGAACACTATGACCGATTGAACCACGAAGGGATAATCTCTATAACTCTCTTGAATGCAACCTCGTGCATAACCCCTGTGTGAGAGGGGGATCCCATAAAGCTTATACGAAAATTGGATTTTCTCTCCCTATCACAAGATGCTAATGTTTGTTTTGACTTTGGAGATTTGTACTCACAACCTAATCCAAAGGGCTAATCCTAGTCTAATGTTGGTGGAGGATTCTAAAAACAAAAGTTCTAGATCAATTTTAATTAGCATTGATTTTGCAGTTGTTCTTTACTCAGGGGTGTATGATAGTGAAACTGATGATATTATGACTCAATTCCCAAAAAATGCATAAGAGATGATAAACAATCTTTTCTTTCAATGAATGTCTATTTAAGGGAATGAGAAAAAAATTATTTTCGCTGTCAAACACTAAGATGTAGTAACCTCATGTAATTGTTTCTCAATCAAGAATCAAATATAATGCTAAAATATTAAAAAAATTGTTCTAATATCCAAAAACCAATTGCGAAAAAAAATATCCTTTTGTTTAAATGTGATTGATAATCAGCTTGATGTAAAGCTTCCTATGTCAATCAGACTTCAATCTCTATGAGATTTAAGAAATCGGAATCAAACTTCACATAAACAAAAACACACTCTCGTTGTGATCAAACAAGAAACAAACAAAAAAAAAAAAATTGCAGAAGGAAAACCAAAAATTCAAACAGGAGGAAATGCTTGGAGAAAAGACTTCAAAGATCAAAATGGAATAGTGGATAGATCTTCGAATTTCCTTATAAAATATTTCATACAATTAGATAAATGAAAAAGCAGTAGATCAACTCCAAATATTACAGAAGAAGAGTGATTCAAAGAAAGGAAGAGAGACGTCAAAAATCCAAAAAAAATATCATGAATTCTTAAGAAATCAAAAGGTTGGAGGCTAAAACAAGGACATAATAAGATGGTGATAACCCTGAGCAAATGAGTTAGAAAAAACTACACTCAAAGATCAATTCCCAAAAGGTTTTTAGCAGAAAAATACCAATGCTCTGGTGTCAAGGGCACCAAAGCATTGTAGCGCTCTGTGGGATCCTACAAGGGAGTGCTAGCACTCTGGTTGAAGAGGCATGAGAGTGCTAGCCTCTAAGAAGAGCATAAAATTGTCCAGAACTAAAAAAAAACTCGAAAATATAGAAATTCAGTGTGTATGGGATGAATCCAAGAGCCAAAAACACATATAAGAATCAGAAACACAACATGAATAAGATCTAAACATGATCAAAGGCCAAAAACAATACCAAAGAAGGAAACCAAAATTGAAAATTTTTCTCCCCAGTGGAGTCGCCAATTTCTGTTATAGGAAAATCCCCCTGTGGATAGGTGGATTCCCTCTTGGACGTTAAATCTCTAATATCAAGACAGAAAGGTGCTAAATTTGGTCATTGACATCCCTTTAAACCTAGCTAATCTAATCTATAGATAAGAGGAAGAATATGTACCTTTTTACGATGTTTTTCGTCGCCCAGTCCAAGTTGAGCTCTAATCCTCAAGCTCTTCAACAAGTCCTGGAATCCAATAAAAGACAAAGCATGATTCCTATTATACTACTATTAGTTTGAAACCAGATCTACCCATTAAAGACAAGCTCATGTAGGTATACATAGTGTTGAAGGAAACATTCCAAGTAGATGTATTAATGAGAACTCAATAAAGATACTTACAGACCTTTGATGAAGCTGCAACAACCTCTACCGACTCTCCTTGTCCAACCCCTTGCTCAAATAATCCACAAACAAAATGAATATGCTTCACTTATTATCTCCCTTATGAGATCATAAGTTTGATGCCTTCAATGTCTCCCCCATTCACCATGGGGAGGCCTCCTTATATAGGCTTGGAGAGGCCTAACCACCTTAGATATTCTTGGGATAGGTTGAGGATCTTTCTCCATTAGTTGTGGATCCTCCCTATGATCCAACCTTGACCTTATATTCAAATCAAAATAACTTCAGAGATAAGGGGGATCTTCCACTTATTTTCTCAACAACATAACACTCACCCAGAATGGTGCACAAAGCGCTATAACACTCCCCCAAAGGAGGGCAAGGAGCGTTAGCACTTCCTGCTAGTGGGTAGGGGAGTGTTGCCCTTCAAAATTTATTTTTAAGTGGTCTTTATCGAGGAAAAGGATTTGTAATATTTTTCAAATGATTTCTCCTTCTTTAACAAGTCTATGAGGGTGTCTTCAAGTGTTCCTTGTGATGTCGTTTGAGACACGACATAGGCAAGATGACTGTATGATGTATGTGACACTTACAACACTTGTGGCTAAAATGCGACACTTGCGACACTTGCGACACTTGTAATGATGCCAATAGGTCATCATTGAAATGAGTAATTTTGATGTGTAACAACTAGCCATGTGGGAATTTTCATTGGAACTAATTTTGACTTTTGTTTCAATGAAATTGGCCTAGAAATGATGTTAGGGCCTTATGGGAAAGCGGATGGGCTTTGTGGCTTTTTGTGGTGGTGTCACACCCACAAAGAGTAGTAAAATATTCTAATAAATTGTTAAGTTTAGGAAGGGATATCGAACTTAGTCATTGGACTCCTATATAAAGGAGAGATGCCATTGTGACATTAGATGATCATTGTGGAAGAATGGAGTTGGCATAGGTGAGTCTAGACTTGTGTCAAGCAGGATTGGTAATATCAGCTAGAAGAGTCTCTAAGGTGGCGAATCTGGCACATGAGAAAGGAGGTGGAAAAGAGAGGATTGTACAAAGGTGTTTGTACATGTTTTATAAGTCCATACACAGTTTACAAGTATATGGAGCGTACATGTATGAGGGCTACAAAAGGTCGAATCACATATGGGGTATATTTCATCTGTAAGAGAGAAAATCACGTATGTATGTAATTTTCCAATAAGGTGAATCATGTATCTAGTTTTCTGTGTAAGTACAGATCTGTGCAAGTTGACAGGTGACATCATCAGGCTGTACAGGTGGTCTACAACATATTCGTGAGAAGAGAATACTTCTAGAATAAATTTGAGGTTTAATTTTTTGTTTTGTATTGGAAGGACAAGGTTGTCCTCAGATTCTCTTGTTTTGGAAGGACAAGGTTGTCCTCATATTTGGTGATATTGTATTGGTTGAGAGGACTGATTTTTTCCTCATATTTGAATGATTGGATAACGTTATATAACACATTTATTGTGTCTCTTTTGTATGGATGATTCATCTATGATCTTGTTGTTTTCGCTCCATATGTTTTTAGTCAATAATTTTAGTGCAATTTTTTTCAGTGATAGTTAGACCACTAGGGAGAAATTTCCATATATGAAATTAGTCACATAGATTTACATGTGAAAATTGACATGGTTTGAGAGCTCGGAATTTGAAGAGAAGGGGATCATCTTGAGACACTTTGTTGGCTACAACACTAGAAGAGTGTTGTTCTTGTTCTTGATCTTGTTCCAAGAAGGTCAAGATGATGAATACATTGAAGCTTGAGGATAGGTTGGAAGGGGAAACCAACTTCTAGTATTTGAAGGCAAGGGTTCTCCTTTTGTTGGATATGAATGACCTGAAGGAGTATGTTGAGGATGTGGTTCCTATACCGAATAATCTAGTAGATTTGGAATTTCACAAGAAGAGGAAAGTGAAGGCAAAGCGAGTATTGGTAGAGTCCATGAAGGACAAATTGATTCTTTACATTGCCAATAAAGAAAATACCAAAGATATGTATGATGTTTTGGTGGGTATTTACCAAAACAAGAATCCTGGAGTGATGCTACACTTGAAGCATCAACTTCATATTGTCAGGATGACAAGTGAAGACATAATTGTCAGTTATCTTATGAATATTACTCAAACTTGATATCAAATCACATCTATTGGTGAGACAATGCAATATGTTGAGGTGGTGAATGTAGCATTGAGAGGTATTCCCAGGTCCTAGGAACCATTTGTGCAAGGGATATGTGCACGAGATAATTTACCATACTTTGACAAGATATGGACATATTGTGTCCAAAAGGAGAACTAGTTGGTATCTAGAGATGATATGGATGGTGTTGTAAAGAGTAGTAGTGATGAGAACCAGGCCCTTCCATCCCACAGTAGTATGGCAAGAAGGGGTTCTACAAACAAAAGAGGTTCGTCAAAGAGAAGGAATTATCTAGAGAGGCAAGCATCTCCAAAGTCAAGACGAAAGAAGGATCTTAGTAACATGATATGTTTTGAGTGTCATGTTTTTTGGAACTATGATTCACAGTGTCCACACCAGAGGGGAAGAGAAAGAAGGTAGTAGTCATCAACAACAGAGGTTGATGAGGTTGCATATAGGTTCCAGAGGGAGATCTTGTTGGTCTCTTCATTTTTAGGTAATGTCTCCAACAAGGAGATATGGTTTGTGGACAACATAGAATATTTCCATATGACATGTTCTAGAGATTTGTTTGACACTCTCACAGATAATGGATCAAACTTATGTGTGGAGCTTGGTATAGGAGCCAAGAATTCATTATGATGATGTTGTGTTGTATCGTTTTGATTGGATTCAGGACAAATACTAAGGGTGTCGAATATGTTGTGGGTGCCAGAACTTAGAAGGAGTGTCCTCTCAGTATCAAAGATTGAGAGGAAGGGATATCATGTATTGTTTCAATATGGACATGTATTGCTTGTTCCTAGAAAAAATAGCTTTAGATAAAAAATGGTTCTTGGAGTAAGGAAGGGAAACCTATATAGGTTGAGGGGCTAGCCTATGAGTGCTATGACTAGTAAGATAAGAGAGAAAGATGAGGAGGAGAAGGTGGCTCCACGAGTGGTGAGGTAGGTGACATCACCAATGGTATATGATCAAATGAAGCCATATTTCAGAGTGAGTCAACCCTCAAGATTCAGGAGGGAAGAGCATCCTCACATGACTATGTAGATGATAGTTGATAGAGAGCATATGGCCCCACGGGAGGTGTATACTTGGAGGGATTCAAGTTTCAAGAGGATCTTGTGATATCAAAGTGAGCTCGATATTAAGGAGATTTAGTTGGATCATAGGGTGAGATGGTCATCTAGAGAGAGTCCCCCCTCAGGTTCAGATTGGAGAGAGATATATTCCAGGACTGACACACAAGTGTCATAGGTTGAGGAGGGTAGATAGGAGCTTCATAGGAAGGAGGATTCTAGGGAATGTGATACCTCCATGGAGGATACACTTGTCTCATCAGGATTTTCTAAAGTGATAAAGGAGGGAGCTAGTAAGGAGGACCACAGAGTAGGATTTACTTCAGTCTTCAAGAGAGAAACCAATGAGGTAGATTAAACAACATGATTTTCTTCAGTGACTGAGGATGTTTCTAGTTATAAATAATGTATATTTGGATGTGTTATAGTGGCCGAGGATGTGGCAAGTCAGATACACTGGACATATGGATATGTTCCAATGATCAAGGATGTGGCTAGTTAGACAGACTGGACAACTAGATGTGTTTCAGTGACCATGGATGTGACCAGTCAGACATGTTTTGTCTCAATAACCAAGAATGCATCAAATAAAAATGAATTGACAACATAACTTATTGTGACAGTATTTGAGGACCCATTTTCCATAGTGACAAAGGGAGTAGCCTGTATGGACTACTAGAGTAAAAATGAGGTGGTATATCCAGAGTAATATATACTATGAGTGACAATGGTTCCTTCATATGTTATAGGATGGGATACCTCCCTCCCTAAGAGGGAGTTTTGGTTTTTGTAGCTTCAGGAGGTATTCCTAGTAGATTCCAAGGTGGCAGGCATGTGGGAATTTTCGTTGGCACCAATTTTGACTTTCATTTCAGTGAAATTGGCCTAGGAATGAGACTAGGGACTCATGGGAAAGTTTATGTGCTTTGTGGGTTTGTGTGGGGGTGTCACACCCACCAAGAGGAGTAAAATATTATAATAAATTGTTGAGTTTAGGAAGGGATACTAAACTCACTCATTGTAATTCTATATAAAGGATAGATGTCAATGTGACATTAGATCACCAATGTGGAAGAATGGAGTTGGAATAAGTGAGCTTGCACTTGTGTCAAGAAGAATTGGTAATGTCATATAGGAAATTCTGTAAGGTGGAGAATCTGGCCTATAATAAAGGAGGTGGAAAAGAGTAAAGTGTACAAAGGTGTCCATACAAGTTTTATGATTCCATAGATAGTTTGCAGATGGGAGAAGCGTGTATGTACGTGGGTTGCAGAAGGAGGAATCACATATAGGATATATGTGGTTTATAAGAGAGTAAACCACATATGTTCACGAGTTTCCAATAAGGTGAATCACATATCTAGTTTTTCGAGTAGGTACAGACCCGTATGGGATGATAGGTGATGTCAATAGGCTATACAAGTGGTGTAAAATAGATTCATGAGTAGAGGAGATTTCTAGAATATAGTTGAGGTTTGGTTTTATGTTTTGTATTGGAAGGACAAGGTTGTCCTCAGATTCTCTTGTTTCGGAAGGACAAGCTTGTCCTCATATTTGGTGATATTGTATTGGTTGAGAGGACCAGTTTTGTCCTCATATTTGAAGGATTGGATGAAGTTACAAAACATAATTATTCTGTCTCTTGTGTATTGATGATTCATCTCCAATCTGGTTGATTCCACTAGATATGTTTTTCATTCAATATTTAAAGAACTACAAATGACCATCGGATTACATAACTACAAATGCATATTAAATAAACACACTATAAAATACACTTTTACCTAAACACATCTTAGACCAAGTTGATCTTAACTAACTCCTAATTATCTAAATATCCTAACAGTTTAGAAGTTTCTAAGATATCAAGAGAAAACGTTAAGGATCTAATATTCTATTTTATTAAGGGTGGAATGGATATTTGCACCTCAACTCATTCCTTTCTTTTACTACATAGCTACTAGTATCATGACATGGTCCACAATCCAATCCTTGACGTGAAATAACATTAGCTTCCAAATATTGTACAACATTAATAACCAATATTTCTTATTACACTTAAGCATCCATAACTTTCTAAATAAAATACTAATATTTCTTTCTTCCACATTAAAAATGATTCAAATTAACAATTTAACAAGTCTCCAAGAATTTGAAGACTCTACAACCCAATGGAGTTTATCTCTTAAGAGAAATACTCTTTAAGAAATGGTAGTAGGGATAAGATGAGAACAAATGAATCAACCCATGTTGGACAATATTACCAAGAAAACAAAACCATAAAATTTTGTTAAGAATTTTAACTAGACACACTAGTTAAAAGGATGATTTTGAAAAAATAGGTGAATGTGTTACTCATCAATGACTAACTTTTCGCATATCCATCAATGACCATCAACCAACTTATCATGTTTGGATTACCTAAATTTTACATTTAACTTTAGGGATGGAATTTATCCCCTTCATTGTTTGTTATATTTGTTATTGAACAAGTTAATACTTTCCTTGTAAAACCTAAGGGCCAAGAACTAGGGAACCTTGGCCAGGATCTTACCATCCTATTTAAAAATAAGAGTCCACTAAATATAATTTTTATTAAAGGATAACCCAATTTTGAATGATCAATCTCATTAAGGAGAGATAAATAGTCTCACAAACCTTCCATATGCTTTGGGACATAAAGGAACTTTGAGCTTGACCATAGTAGGCATAGTTATAAGATATTAGAGTGCAAGATGTTGCCAATGTTTTTTTCCATGGCGTCAATTCAAGAGTATTAAAATTACTCAAGAGTACATTCTAAGCCTAGTTTTTTTATATCCATGTCTTTAATCACTCATTGACATGTAAGTCTCGGGCCTATGTGTGGACCTTCAAGGTACCCAAGTCCCTACAATCCTTCAAAGTGAAATACTAGTCCTAGTTTACTATGTATGGTTTTGGCATGAATGTTGTTTTCCAATAGAAATTTTTTAGAGCCCTTTTAAATATTTTATGTGATTTCATTAATGGATGTAAAATGGTACAAAGAAGCATATAACTGATTTGCAATGATGTCATATCATAAATATAACCTAGGTGTGTGGAGGCGCAATGGAACAGGTTTCAACAACTAGTGCATCAATTTGAGTTGAAGAGGTGACCTACCACATGAATGGAGGTGTGCCATATCACAAGAGTTATACATGCCCCAAAAATAAAAGATATTTACAAATAATTTAAATATATGTTTACTAGATATTTTGTCAAATGCACAATTAAGTACATAAGCAGTGAAAATATAAAAAATACTTCATACTAAACTCCTCAAAGAAACTATCTTGAATAGGATCCTTTGTCAGGCCATGACAAGTATGCCTATGATGAGATCATCGATGGGGAGAAACTACTCTAGAACCAGAATTACCAGCCTGACTTGAAAACCTTACACTTGGTGATACAACTACATCAAATTATGGCTCTCGATGAGAAGATGTTGCAAATTCATTGTGATGAACTAGATTTCATGTCAAGAATAATATTATAGTACTAGCGACATGAATATTATCTCCAAGTCTAGATATCTTTGTGGGGGGGGTTAGGAAATCACCTAGGAGAGAGAATCCCTCTCAATGTGTTGTGGTTATCAATTGGTCAATCCTGAATAAAGCCAAGACCAACTCCTTAGAATTCTCCTATGTCAAAATAATTGACATAGAGACCCAAAATGAACTCAACCCATAATTTCCAAACCAAATACAAAGGAAACTACCTATTATTGTAGGGAGGTTTATCAAATACCATACACTATCCATCCATACAATTATATCTCAATCAAGAGAATACACACCAATCCATGCAAAGATGCCTCTTTCCTGAATCAGGTGGTTGGTTGATTATAGGGTCAAAGAACAACTTAAAAAATACTCTCTTTGCTTATATTCAATTTTTTGACCTCTTCCTTACTAATGCCAATTGAGTAGTACTCTCTCATCCTAGTCGTACATTTATATATATCAGATAAATATCCATAGGAATCTCCAATGGAAGTGACGATGGTGTCAAGTGAAGTGGCCAATGAAATAAAATATGTGTCTCTTGTGTTCCTAAGCTCCCCAATTATGTTTTTGAATTCATTTAAATTTTAAACATTGATTAATTTCAATGTATGGGTCTTATGGGGAGTTAGGTTCTTGGTATGGGTCTTATGGGGAGTTAGTATCTAGATTTTCATCATGATTTTTCTCCATGGTCATGGAATAATAGTTCCAATTAAATAATAATAATAAATTCTTAAAAGATATGTAAATTTCTAAATTTAAAAATTATTAAAATGACATTTAAAATCAAATATACCTAGAAATGAGAGATTCTCTCAACAAAATGTTAAGTTCAAATGAAGCTGATGTATAGGAATTTCTTTTCCTCATAAATTTTGTCTTGGATGTGGAAGCACACTCACATCGGTGGAGGAAAAATCACCATAGTTAGAGAGAAATGAATAGAAAATGAGTTACGTTTTTTTTTATTGTTTTACATATAGGAATGTGCATGTGTTCTTGTTGCGTGGATGCTAATAAGTGCACAGATTTTTATTTTTTTTAAATACATGTGGACTCTTATAATCCACAATGGATTAGAATGCATTAATATTCAAAGAGGGTGAAGGATATTTAAATAGGAATGCATGTGTGTTATGTTAGCACCAGAAGTCACCTTTGGATTGCAGCAGAGGTAAGCCTGATACCCATCAATTTTATATGTCACAATGAATAAATTTAAGGGTGTTCTAATGGACACAATCTCAAGATTATATTTCTTTAACAATCTCAACTGGGTTGGCATACATAGACAAGTGAGGTTTTAGTGTAACTTCAGTCAGTGATTTGTTGTAAAGGGTAATTAGGGGGGAGAATCAGTGAGGAGATGTAAGGGCCTGCTATGGACATCAGGTCTTCTAGCCGCCTAAGGAAGAAAAGATTCAAGAGAGAGATCCTCTCAAACCCAAAGCTTCAGACACTAAGATGTGTTTAAATGACACAGTCACAACAACATGATGATCAAACCTCATCACAATGATATTGTAGTAGCACGACTAGATCCTCCAATTCCGAGTTACTCAGTATAAGGGGGGGAAACGATAACACAGAAGACTGATTAAAACTGGTGAAAATAACCCAGTGATCAAACCTACATCACAACAACATCACAAACCTCGACTAGATCTTCCAATTCTGAGTGTCTTAACACAACGTTTACAAAGAGATGGAGAGGTGTTATAATCCTAATTTGCACCATACATGCTTACCTGGCATCAGGCCATCTCAGATTCCTTCTTTGCCAAAACACTACTAAACAACTCTTCTTAAAAATGCCTTTTATAAAGGCCCACACACCCTGCTCCATTACTGCATGTGTGTACACGCGAGCTGACCTAAGACAACCCACATGTACCTACAAAAGCACGAAAAAAGGAAAGTTACTAACGGAACACACAACTTTGGGTAATTTAACTAAACCTTTCGGCCATGCATGGCTGGTCATTCGACCAAATACCTAGCTCCTTCTAACCTATAAAAGAAGGGGTAGGGGTCCCATTTGAAAGGAGGAGAATCATAGTAAAGAAACTATACCCGATTGAGCATTACCTTTGTCCCAACCTTTAGCCATCCTTGTGCAAAGAGAAGTATAGAGCAAAGCAGTTGGAAGACAGTGGAAGAAGAGCCTAGGGCTAGGATTGAGGAGCAGTAGACGACTTTATCATTGTAAGGTATCATTGTGAAGTTAATTAAAGAGTTTCTTTTCTCGTCCCGCCATATGAGATTGTCATTATTGGAATATTGATTGTATGATTGATTAAATATCTAACCCATTAGTTCATAGATAAAATGCATGTGGATTTATTTATTTGTCTTTAGTGAATGCAGGTCAGGATTGGGAGGAGATTTGTAGTCAAAGAATGACCAAGCATGAAAAGGGATCGACATCAAACATGAAGAATAAGGTACGTCAACTTAATCTCTTGAGCCTTGTATTTACATATGAGTAATGGAGGTCTAGGTATGGGATGATGGTAAAAAGTAAGAATCTTTAGGTCAGTTCTGCATACATGATAAAACCCTTAGTGCTAGTCCATAGGAGGGATTTACCATCGACAATAGAATTGGAGACCATACTGGGGACTCTCTAGGGTTCTTTGAGGATTTTTTTATTGGGTATTTTGAAATCGGTTTTACTACCTTTTTTGAGTTTCTGCAAGAAGTTTGAGTGTTTAGGGGTTCTGGTTCTCAATACCAGTCTTCCTTTCTATGCTTACCAGACTATTTCTTTTCTATTTTTGAGAGTCTTAAAAGGCATACAAGCCCTGTAGTGGGATAGGCCGCGTATGCGCACGCCCTACCTTTAGTCAACCCACATATGTACACTTGTTGATGAAGTGCTAGTTGCGTGTCTGAGAACCCAGGAAATCCTTCTTAGGAAGAGGAAGTCATCCTCTCCTCTACAGAAGTGATCCTTTTCAGGGATCTTTTGGGTCCTTCTAGGTCTTTAATTGAATAGTGCGTAGCTAGGTAAAAAACCTCAGGATTATCTTTGTTTTGCTAAAGTTTTCTTGCCTCTTCGTTGTCAAAGTAAGTTTTTGCACCTTTAAGGGGTTCTGGTTTTCAATACCAGTACTCCCTGCCTAAGATTAACTGCTTTTCCTCCTTTTTTGAGGAAAAACAGAGGCACACGTGGCTTGTAGTGGGCATGAACGCATGAATACACATCTTGTCTTTGCGCAGCCCATGTGCATACACTGGTTGTTGAAGTGACAGTTGCATGTCTGTTTAGAAAATTTTTGAGGAGGCAGTCATCCTCTTCCCTGTCAGGTTTTTACTTCCCAGGTTTTTCTTATTTCTATCTGGTCTCTGTCATAAGCAGTTTTAGCCTAGTTTGTATTCTAGCATAGCTTTCTTTTTCATTTAAAAGATTTTTGTGTTTCATATCTTTTTAAACTTATTTTTAGCTTGAAATTTTAAGAAAAATGAGTTTCATTTTTGTGGGGGGGCCATGAATCGTGCATTCATCAGTTTATTTTAGAATCTTTTGTTATTTCTTCTTTGATTGGAAGAAAATATAAAAAAAAACAACTTAGTTTGTTAGATCTCTTTCTTTCCTAGCATTTTCTTTGCATTATCATTTGAAAAATAAATGAAATTAGCATAGTGTTGTGTTTTCTTCTCATCTTAAAAGCATTTAAAAAAAAAGAAAGAAATATAATCATTCTTTGCCAGTGTTCATATAAGTTTCATCATTTTTTGCAAGAGTCTTAACACCATTAGTTGCACTACCATACCCTTTTGAGTAAATCAAGCCAATAAAAAGAACGCTAATTAAAATTTACTAGACTTTATGTTTGTAGGGTCCATCAACTAGATTAGGCTAGAGACTTGATTTAGGTTGGAGAGGAAACTCTTCAAGGCTATAAAACAAACATACGAGTATGTGCTAAGGAGTGTAGAATTCCAATAATGTGGAAATTATCCAGGACGCCCCTCTAACACAAGGGATAAAAACAAGGTCGCGTGCGGAAAGGTAGCAGAGATAAACCCTCCAAATCCGGACCAAGCGTAGTGGGGAATGCATATAAAGGAATTGACTTGGGATTCGATTGATCTCATTTACCACAGAACTTCGTTGGTCTCGAATCCGTTCGAGGTCCTCAGTCGTCTTCTGGAACACTTTCTTTCGATACCCTTGATAGGTTTTGGGCTTCATACCCTGCTCATTGTGGTCCACCCGACTGTTGACTGTACCCGCCTGATGATTGTTCACGAGATGGCAACCTAGTTGCCTTTATTTTAGGGACTTACATAGGTGACCGTAGGGGTATACCGCAGTACCTAGGGTAGACATTGGGCCACACTTTGCAGAGTATACCTAGAGGGTTCTTCTGTATTCGAGTTTCACTTGCACCGATAAGTTTCTCTAGTGTTGGTTGGTGTAACTGTTCTTCCAACTAGTTAGTCATTTTCTTGATTTTCCTTTAGGAACTTTTAGTGTGTTATCTGTGCTCCCTAGTTTTCCATAGTGAGTTAGTCAGTTGTGGATTTGGGCCTCTGAACTAGGGTGGTAGACTACCCACTCCCCCAGTTGAGAGTACTTTTCATTCTTCCTCTTAGAAACGTGGAGCCGCCTCTTTATAGGTGTTGTTTTAATAACACTGGTTCACCAGAGTCAGTGTGTGAGACTTTTACGGACTTGAACAATTTCGAAAAGGGAGAACCTCTGGATAAGATCTTCATGGCTAAAGTTCTCGACGATACCAACCAAGGGTCCCCTTCAAAAGGGGATTCTTGTGCTTCTCCCTTCTTCGGAAACGTTGGTGTCCCTTTCATGGCCACTTTGTACATTCCTGGGTTGAATGGGGGACTACCGATTTGGTTGGGTACCATTCCAAACGTCCCGAATGCTCTTGACGCTTCTTATTTAAGCACCTTAAGTCATGGGCACCCTGTTGATGTTTCTTCATCAATAAAGTCTTTTCCTCCTCCTTCTCCCACCTCTGGTGAAAGTATAGTTACTAGTAACCAAAAGTCTAAACAAAATAGAAAGAGGAAGAATAGGAAGAAGAAATCACCAACCTCTGCGAGTCATGTTGGAGATAGGTCAACAACCTTTGCAAGTCATGTTGAAGACCAACACCCAGCCTATGCAAGTTATGTTGGGGTCACACACTCACCCTCTGCAAGTTATGATGGGGGAAAATGTCTAGTCACTGCTAGTCATACTGGTAATAGGTCTGTAGCCTCTACAAGTCATGTTATCGACCCATCACTAACCTCTACAAGTCATGTTGGAGATGTGCAACCAACCACTGCTAGTCATGTTGGGGGAATTAATTCTGTTGAGAAACCTAGATGGATAGGATGTAAGCCTAAGTTCCCTTGTAAGCTTTGCAAGGGAGATCACCTTACTCATTTGTGCCCTGGCATTCCAGAGATACAAAGATTGTGGTCCCTGTCTGCAAGATCTTCTGATTCTGAGTCTTTTGAGGTTTCCTCACTGTCTATTCAACCATTGGTTGAGAAAGTGGTCATGCCGATGCAGTCATCGGCTGATCCCACTCCTCTTTTGGGGGGTGAGGTGCCTTTAGACCTTGTAGTCTCTTAGCCTATTCAGCCATTGGTTGAGAAAGTGGTCATGCTGATGCAGTCATCGGCTGATCCCACTCCTCTTTTGGGGGGTGAGGTGCCTTTAGACCATGTAGTCTCATAGCCTATTCATCCATTGGTTGCAAAAGCGGTCATGGTAATGCAGTCATCGGTTGATCCCACTCCTATTTTGGGGGGTGAGGTGCCTTTAGACCATGTAGTCTCACAGCCTATTCATCCATTGGTTGTAGAAGTGGTCATACCGATGCAGTCATCGGTTGATCCCACTTCTCTTTTGGGGGGTGAGGTGCCTTTAGACCATGTAGTATTGCAACTTATTCATCCATTGATTGCAAAAGTGGTCATGTCGATGCAGTGGTCAGATGATCTCACTCCTCTTTTGGGGGGTGAGGTGCCTTTAGACCATGTAGTCCCATAGCCTATTCAACCATTGGTTGCAAAAGTGGTCATTCCGATGCAGTCATCGGATGATCCCACTCTTATTTTGGGGAGTGACGTGTCTACCGACTATGTTTTTAGCATTTCCGGTTCAATAATTTCATTCCGACTATGTGGGGGCATTCCACTCATTCCGAGCACACCCCCTCCAAGCCCTAGGATGGTTTCCTTTGATTGGAATCACCTTGTTGAGCCTCGTCTTCCTTCCGCCACACCTTTTCAAATAAGGGTTGAAGTTAATTCAATAAACATTTATCGATGTATTGTGGATGAGGGAGCCTCTGCAAGTATTTTATCCTCCTCAGTTTGGAAAGTCTTGGGATCTCCCGAGCTTGTGTCTTCTTCACATGAGTTGTTGGCTTTTGATAGACACCCTAGTGAATATTTGGCGGTTCTTCCTTAGTTACCTATATATTTAGGTGGGAAGATTGTCTTTGTTGATGTTATAGTGGTGCAAGGCCCTTTAGATTTCAATATGCTTCTTGGGCGTGATTATGTATATGCTATGAATGTTGTGGTGTCTACGCTCTTCTCGGTGATGCATTTCCCTCACAATGGAAGCATTGTCACTATCGACCAGCTAGCATCTGATAATCACCATCCTAATTCGACATTATTTCAGACTACCCCTTTATATGTTCCTAGCGTTTGTGTAGACTCTACCCCGCCACGAGTTAATTATGTGGCATCTTATCCTCAATGTTCATTTGCTTCTGAGCAGGAACCTGTGAAATCATGTTGGCCTTCCCGAGACTTAGTCTTAACAATTGATCCATTGGTTTATCCAATGGGTGCATGGGATCCCTTGTTTCCCCCTCTTAGTCCAAGTGGGCTTGAGTATCCTTCTGAGTCTGATCTTGTTGTTTGTAGTTCCTCAAGCCCTCATGCCTGTGATTCTTCGCTGATAGACTCTGCCAGCCCTAGCCAGAACCTCCATAGTCATATGGAGTATGGTAAGTTTACTTCACCCTTTGGGACTATCGACCCTCGTTTGCGTGATTTCTTGGATTTTGGATTTCCTTCAGATGAGGTTATCCTTGAAGCCATGACTACGGTTTCTATACCGAGGGAGGAATTACACCGTGGTTTGTGTTTTCTTCCTTTTTGGGAAAATTTCCAAGTTGACTATCGAAGAGACTCTTGGTCTAATCCTAGCAACGAGCTCTACCTGAACCATTTTCATACATGAGTCATAGCCCCCAATGGGTATTCTTTTAAGCCCTTTTCAGACCCTCTAAACATGAAAATATTGTCGAGTGATCTTGTGGCCTTTCACGCTTGTTAAACTAAAATTTGAAGTCACGCCTGTTCGGTTGTATTTTACCCCTTTTTTTAGTCCGGATGGTCAACTGTACGAATAAAGGTATACTCTAGAGGCCTCGGATCTCTAGAAGAGTAACCTCAGGTATAATTTTACCCCTTTTTCGGGCCTGAGGGACTAAATTTATGAAAAAGGAACCCCCACGGAGTCCATAATTTAGCTCTTTTCAGACTCCCTAAAATTGAAAAGATCATTGAGTGACCTTATTCTTTCACACTCGTTAAAATGGTCCAGAAGAACATTCCTGACGAAGTCCATAGTTAATCTATTTTCAGACTCCTTAAAAATGAAAAAATGGCCGAGTAATCTTGTCTTTATCACACTCGTTAAAATGTTTTTGAATAGACATCTTGTCAGTGCTAGTTTACCCCTTTTTCAAACCGACTAGACTACCTTTGAAAAAAGTACCCCGTTGGAGTCTCCTCTTACATTTTTCAGATTCTCTAAATATGAAAAACCACCGAGCTTACCTTTTCTGGGCTCATTAAAATTACATCGAAGGATGTTACCATTGTGTGTTTTATTAATCGCATTTGCATACCCGCGTCTTTGGCCTAATGCTGGCTCCATGTTGCTCTCAACTAAACCATCTGAAGCATGCCTTATACGCAAGCCCTGTAGCACTTTGTCTCTGCGTATTGACACCTTTGGCCCTTGGATGATTTTTCCCAAGTGTCATTTTCTTGCATATGTCCCTTTGCCCTGAGAATCCCTATGTTTCGTGCACTTGGAACTAGTATGTTTGTGACACTCGATCCTCCTCTGTAATGTAGCATTCTTTCATTCTTTTTCAAGCTTTCCAACATTATTGAAAAAGACAAAAAAAATCAAACATACCCCAAGAAGAGTAAGGGAAAAGTATTTTATTTTTATTTGGTAGCACAATGAGTTGCCCTTGGACAAATCACATCCTTTCGTTTGTTCGTCAAGCTCTGGGATTTAATACGACCTTAGGAGGTTGTTCTCGCTACATAGAGTTGTTTCCTCCTCTGTTTGGTTATTCTTCCAAACATATGGAGAGTTTGCGTTGCCTCCTGTATTGTGAACTTATGTCAAATGCAATTTTTCCTGAGTCTCATCATTGTTCGTGCTATTTCCCAAGGGAAGTTCTACCAAGCCTGAGTCATCCCCTCTGCAGCTTGTCTATTGCCCTCATGCCTGGCCATCCTCAAAGTCCAATCAAGTCTTTGTTCGAAATCAATGAAGCCTTCAGTCTGATCATCAAGATTCTCTAGTCCACGACCGACGAGCTATCGAAGACCTCTGGGTAGTGAAGTCGTACACTCATATTACACTCCTACCCGAGTTTTGAAGATTTTGAAGTTGTTTCTCGAGCTCTAAAGACCTCATCTCCAGCCATCGGGCCTTATCAACTTATAGAAGATGGATACTGTACATGTATATCTTTTTTATTTCAAGATGTAGCTTCGTTGTGTATTTCTCGCAGATAGACTTTATATAGTTATATGACATGGATATACAGTGTATTTGATTGATAGCCATGATTTTATTTCATCCCGAGCATGGGTATTCCCACCTCGATGAGACAATTATTATTTTGCAGAAGGCACCTCTCGATTTTTTCTCATTGGGATCACTTGTTTGGAACGTTGGTGAAGATTGTTAATGTATTAGGGGGCATCTGTTATAATCCTAATTTGCACTAGACATGCTTACCTGGCATCGGACTATCTCAGATTCCTTCTTTTCCAAAACACTACTGAACAACTCTTCTTAAAACCCCTTTTATAAAGGCCCATGTGCCCTGCTCCATTACTGCACACCTGTACACGCGAGCTGACCCAAGACAGCCCGCGTGTACCTACAAAAGCATGAAAAAAGGAAAGTTGCTGACACAACACAAAACTTTGGTTAAGTTAACTAAACCTTTTGGCCATGCATGGCTGGTCATTTGACCAAATACCTAGCTCCTTCGAACCTATAAAAGAAGGGGTAGGGTTGCCATTTGAAAGGAGGAGAATCATAGTAAAGAAACTATACCCGATTGAGAATTCCCTTTGTCCCAACCTTTAGCCATCCTTGTACAAAGAGAAGTATAGAGAAAACCAGTTTGAAGACAGTGGAAGAAGAGCCGAGGACCGGGATCGAGGAGCAGTAGTTGACTTTATCATTGTAAGGTATCATAGTGAAGTTAATAAAAGAGTTTATTTTCCCATCCCACCATATGAGATTGTCATTATTGGAATATTGATTGTATGATTGATTAAATCTCTAACCCGTTAGTTCATAGATCAAATGCATGTGGAGTTCTTTGTTTGTCTTTAGTGAATGCAGGTCAGCATTGGGAGGAGAGTTGCAGTCAAAGAATGACCAAGCGTGAAAAGGGATCGACATCAAACACGATGAATAAGGTACGTCAACTTAATCTCTTGAGCCTTGTATTTACATATGAGTAATGGAGGTCTAGGCATGGGATGATGGTGTTGATTAAGGTTGGTTGTCATTGATGTCAACCCTTGAAGAAAGACCCGTAGCACAAAGGTTTGGGTAATGGAACCAATAGTGTTTGATGTAAATATGACTCATTATTGTT
>JZKD02S2010477.1:198503-209448 GCA_000966675.3 Picea glauca
AATTATCTTCAGGTCCTACATGTACTTCCTTCTTCAATTCACTTTGTCATCTTCAAAAATTCATTTCTCCTCAACCATGAGGATCCACGTGACATGCCACATACCACCGGAAACATCATGATGTATACTATCCATCCATGGGTGTTGTATCTGAATGTGCATTTTCCTTCATGTCTAAATACCTTCATTAATATTGCGGTCCAAAACCCATGACTAGGGTTGACATCAATGACAACAACCAATCTTCCAACAGGTTTTTCACCCACCAGGTATGTGCGCACTTTTTCATAATCGTGCCCTGACTTTGGATAAAAATGAATATGGTTGGTTTTTTTTAAACCCCTTTTCTCGCATTTGGTTACCCAATGGCCAACTTCAAAGGAAAACCATCCCCTTACAGGAATAAGTGCTAACATGTTCCTAGAGAACACACGTGTTCACAGAGAACACATGTCTTACTAAAAAGGATAAGAAACACACATTCTTGTTTCAATGAGAAGGGGAGCCATATTTGTGTGCCCACCCTACACACCTCATCAAGAATGGGTTGTACCTTGATATATCGTATGCTAAGATGGATGAAATACAATTTATATGTATTACGATCAAACATTGCACATCTCATCTAAACTAGGTGGTAGAATGCACTTGGATTCTCTAGATGCAATTATATCTTTGTAGATCCTTCTCAAAATTTACTAAGCACAAATAATATTAATAAATAAATTTGAGATGCCAACTTTTGATTACTTAAATATACAGATTTAAAATGAATCTACCTTAGTTTTTATATATATCTTAATTAATGTTTAGAATATTTTTTTTTTATTTTCTTCTTTACATTAATAATTTCAATTTTTCTTATATTTTGATTTATAAACATTACATGTTAAACATAATAGGTTGAAAAAACTCCTCCTCCTTAGATAAAATGTTAAATTCCTCAACAAGGATACTTGTATGTCACAACCATGAGACAACACCCTCCTTGATACAATGTGAACTTATTAAGAACTTACCATTACACATGGACCTTTAGTTAGCTAAGAAATGAGCATTCACACATCTAAAAAGGCTCTAGCATAAGTTTTCATGAGATATCAACAAGGTAAAATGAGTTTTGATTGTTGACTTAATTTGACCATAGGGAATATTTATTCTCGAAGCTAGTCTCACATTATCTTCTCTATTCACAATATAGGAATTTAGTAAAATATCACTCTTATGTTACTGAGCAATTGAACTCTCACCATAATACATGCTCAGATTAGTATAAATTTATAGTATACCTATACTAGTTAAGGTAATGTTAAGGTAATGTAAGGTGATTTTACTCCTATGATGATGCCAAGAAATATTTTCCCATTTGTAAAATGAAGTTGTAAAATACTCTTCCATTTGTAAAAGGAGTTTGCACAATTATAATGTACCCGACCACCTTAGTGCCTTGCTAAAATGACAGGTCATTGGAAAATTTCACAATGTCCCTCTGAATTCACCATAGAAGCCATATCTCCAATACTAGTAATAATATTCCCTACATATTGTACAAATAATATTTTGTTTTGTATGATATACAACATGTATGCCTAGCTATAACAAATGGATGTAGAATTCTCATAATTCACACAAGAATTTTAACATACATAGAAATACACTTAAATAGTAACAAAATTTAATAGTAATAAGCATGTAAACAGTAAAATAAACACGATGATCTAGAAACTCATGTTTCAAAATTCCACCAACTAGCTGCAGACCTCAAATGCTCCACCCATACATCGACCTTGATGCTCCATCACTCTCAACAACAAGTCACCCTTGAGTTGGGGCTATGACTCCACCAAGGAAAAGGATACCTAAGCCAACTAAAGTATATCAATCCGTATGGAAAGTGCACTAGGTCAAGGTACCAAACTCCTACAATGATTTTGATCAGCAGACTCCCATTCCCCTCATCCTAAACAACCCAAGGATTTTTTCCCCTTTTATATTTTGTAGTTCCTTAGGATTTCTCACTTCCCTTCCCTCCGGGATAAGTCGAATAAAAATTCTTAGAGTTTTGGCTCTATTACCTCCAATTACACTCACAAAGTCTCCAAGAACCCTCTAGGGCTCCAGCCTTCCCCAAGACAACCAAAGGAGAGTTATCCATGCAAATCCACCTATAATTCACAAAGTTCACAAGGTCATGGGGTCTTAGTGCCCACCTAGCTGACACCACAACATAAAATTCACAACAATAAAATCCCCTCAACAAGCATGAATAGAGAAAAAAAACAACGAATTGGTGTAATTTGTATAGAGGGGAAAACTTAAATATGCATGGCCTAACTTTCCACTTGGCTCTAGAGGATCTTATTATCAAAAAAATCGGTCTATGTGGACACAGACTAATCTCCCTAGAATCGGAAACTGAGACTAGAAAAAAACATATAGAACATAGAACTTTCTCTATGTTGATATAATCAAATTACCAATTATGTAAGGATTCATACCTTGTAACTGACGGTTGTCCTCGCTAGTTGTATCTTCCAGCTTCTTTGTCGTGAGACATATGTATGATAAGTTGTAAGAGACACAAGTCAACAAAGATGAAAGATAAAAGTATAATTTCATGCAACCTATGCAATTGATCAAGGAGAGATGCAACAAATATAATCAAATAAAGAAAACCTTTGTGGGAAAGAAACTATATTATTGTATTAATGAAAATGAAAAGAGATTACAACAAAATATGCCTTGATGTTGTGAACCTCCTTCCAACAAGCTCACTGCTCCAATACCCACAATGCATCCATGAAATCCATCACCATCAAATGACTCCTTTAGCTAAGATTGAATTCCTCAAAGCCAAAGAATTACTAACAATCCTCCGAAAAAAACCCATAAGAAAAGCTATCAATCATTATTCTCAATCCATTATTCACTATTTTCTATTAGCCTTTCCTCATGAGGGAATCCTCCTTTTATATATTGAAGAGGGAAAGGGTGAGGAGGTTAGGATGAGAGGTTAGGATCGCCCAAGATCAAGATTATGGGTCGGATCTAAACCGATCAGAGAACACCTCATCTTGAATATTCTCTTCTAGAATATTCTTGAATTTCATCGTTTTCTCCCCTTCTAAGTAGTGTCACACTGTGCAGTGGAGAAACCTGAGACACAGTCACACCCTATAGCAGTGCAACATGCGACACTTGAGGGTGTCACACCCTACAATTATGCAAGATGTGATACTCCCTTAAGTTAAGGCTTTAAAGCCCCTAACAACATGTGTAATCCTTTTTTCATGCTTTCTTTCTTACAAAGTAATGTTCTTCTTCAGTAATCATATATTTTATGCTCTGGATCATAGTGGATAAGTGAACATCATCATTGCAAAAACACTATTGTGTAAAAACATTCCTCCCAAAGTATGAAGCTAGAAGGAGTGATGGCTGAAATACTTTGTCTTGTGGGTATTGAAGAAAATAACTCATCAGTTGGAGACCTGTCAATAGAAAACAAGGAATTACAACATCATCTCTAAGGTAGGAATTCCCATACTCAGAATTTAAATAACTCCAAGCATAGGTGTTTACATGAAAATATCCCCATCTAATAGGTCATGGCCACCAAATTACATCGTGGATCCATGCCAAAATGTTTCAAATCTAAACATAACCATTGAAAATACATTGTGGATCTATGTTATTAAGACTCAAATTTTGAACATATGCATGAGACATACATTGTGGATCTATGAAACAATACATACTCAAAATACTCCATCGCACCCTGGATATATTTGACAAGACCCAAGGTCTTCATTTCCACTGTCCCATAGTACAAATCTAACCGCATGAATAAATGTGTTGAAGTTGAACATGATATAAACCATCTGATTATAGGTCAATGATGATTATCGTTAACAGATGCAAAATGAACCACCAATGATGACAATGTCCCTTAATGTACACAAGTACATTCTATTGAGTGAGAATAAATGAGATGAAGTTGAATACCCATATTATCATTTGATCGAAGGTAACTAATGAAAACCTATCGTCAAAGGTGACAAAACTTTACATTGAGGCATGAAAGTTCCAAGGTACTATAGATTTTCTAAAGCATATTCCTAGATAATGTGTTGAAGTTAATAGGACGTTTTCCATCACAAGAGGGCTTTGATGTATCCCTCATCAACAACACAAAACAGGTGCAAATATTTGAACTAGATAGAGCATGGATTGTTGTATAACCGACTTAGGGATGGTCGACATTGTAAAAGGTTTACTTTCAACTGGACTTCTCTTGAACATATGAAATACATGAAAACTTTATTGGAAGCATTGACTCAAAAGTGGATTAAAAATCGAATTGTAGACTCATGGAGGAATATGATAAACAACAAACAAATGAAGTTCCCAATCTTGGCACAAGGAGTGGAAGGGTGTCATGTTCAAGAGCGACTAGTTTCCATAGATTAATACCGATTTCATATAAGTTCCCTTTCTAAATCCCCCCCCACCATTTCTAGTGAGTACCTCTTTACTTTTACACAAGATTGAGGAGGATAACATGTTCTTGTACTATAATCTCATCCTTTGGATGATTCCTTCAGAGTATCTTTTAACGAACCTTGTGAAGGAGTGATTCTATACCATATGAGTATTTCAATGTAAATTTTACAAGTCTATAGAAAGTAAAATCAGTGTTTCATGTTGAGAGAGTTTGAAAAACAATTAAATAAAACTCCAGGGTTAACTCTTTTCATAAATTTAGTCTCACAAGCCTGAAAAAAGTATAAAATAATACCTAGGAGAACTCTTCTAGTCAATATTTGACTACAGTATTCCTTTATAGTAATTAATCGTACTTAGCAAGAAAAAGGGGTAAACTAAAACTTAATAGATGCTATTTCAAATTATTTAATGAGCGTGAAAGAAATCAAGTTCGCTCAACGATATTTTCATATTTAAATGGTTTCAAAAAGAGCTTAAAAAAATCCCTATAGCGGTTTTGGTATTTTTTAAAGTTTTTATTTTTCCTAGGAAAAAACAATAAAAAATACATTTGACCGTAACTCTATCATCTGTCACCTGCACATTCTAGAACAAACTACCAATCATGATTTATAATTAAAGCAACCAATTAAGGATTATATGAAAGTGGGTAAAAATGAAAAAGAATATTAAAAGGAATATTCTTCACTAGGTTAAAATAAACACATGTAATTTGTTTTGCACCATTGTGTTTTTACCTCTTCCATAGTAAAAAAGCCCTCTTTCTGTTGAAAATTTAGGAAAGGATTATGAGTACATCAGTGGATGATTTAGACTCCCATTTTATCTAGGTAATAGCTCTACCCTCCCTCTTTCATTTGATAGTCATTTTTTGTCATTTCAAGCCATTTTGGGAGGATTTTGAGCTTGTGGGAAAGCCCTAAAATCCTCCTCCTGGGTGTTGTAGGATGCCCATATCGGGAACTATGATGCTCTAGAGTGTCATAGTATTTCCAAATTGGGAACTGCAACACTCTTGATTTGTGTATAATACGCAGAGTGTGACACCCAGAAACCAAAATTTCTCTTGGAGTTTGAGAAGTGATGCTTCAAAATTTTGGTTCTTGGCTGACAAATCAATCCTTCCTTGGTTGTTTGCATACTTTTGAATGATTAAAATGTTTGAATGGAGGGAAAGAGAGCATGAATTGGAATATTAAATTGTCACTAATGACCCAAATACTATTCTATCTCTCCAGAGGTGTGGATTGGCCAAATGTTTCAATATCCATGGCATGAGGGCTCAGGTTAAGTTTTTATATTTCTTGGTGAAGATGTGGGAACCCAATGAACAAGTGTTCAAGGTCGGTTTCCATGATTTGGCTTTGGAAATTGAAGAAATCTATTTTTTAACCAGACTCTCAAAGCGTGGAGAGTGAATATCGTTATATGGATTCAAGAGAGGCAGAGACAAGACCAAGAATTATATTGCACAACATTGCATTTCCTAGACAAGGAAAAGTAGTGGGAATATTCCCATTAAAAATGTGAGGGATCTCTCATTAAGAACCATTTTATTCACCATTACTCAAGTTTTCATAAGTGCAACTCATCATTTGGACACCAACTCTCATATGAAATATGCAATAGATTGTATGGATCCAACAATGTTCAATTGACGAGAGGGACGACTCGAAAGCATGAAGGATCAGTTGACAAAGTGCAATACTTGTCGACTGAAGTTGTTCGATTATGGGTAAACATTAGTCTATTTCTTCCTAGAAAGAGTTCCAATTCTTCACTTACAGTATATGGTGTTAGACGAAGACCCCAACCCATGAGAGCATCGAATGAATAGGTGGGTGGACTTAATGACACACCATGGTGGCAGTCCCATAGTCTCCTATGATGAGAATTTCTTTAAATGGATGAAGAAACAACTCATCATGGTAGAGGAATACACTTATTAAGGAATGTATTTCCAAGGAGATATGGATCTAATCCTTCAACTGGGGTATCAATGGATTGGTGTAGGTAAAATATAAACTATTTTTAAATTTTGATTGTTTTTTTGTGGGTGTATTGAGACTACTTTGTCTTTAAACATGCATATATTGGACCATCCAGACTGTATGGGTCTTCACCAATCCACAAGAGGGACAAGATAGGTGCTATGACAACTCAAAATCATGATACAACAAAGTAGTTGTAGGATATTGAGCATAACCTCGAGGGACTAACCATAGACATTCCATATTTTCATATTGATGACCTACTACGTCAGTACAAATGAAACACGACATTGGTTTCTGGATGTATAGCTCATCTTCTATAGAGGGTAGCTCAGGAAGTAGTGTGCTATCATGAGCACCATGTTTAGGATTTATTTTGGTATTTTCGACCATTGACATGTATTGATATGATATCCATAGGATTGGTGTTGTCTCAACACATTTTGTAAACTTTTTGGAACCTTAAAATAAAATGATTTCTACTTTTTTCTTATTCAGTGCAAAGTATGTATGTGATATTTACATATGTTGCAAATTTATATCTAACACATGATTAACTAAAGAATCTGTCAATGTATTTATACTTCTTGGAATATGTTGAAATTCTAAATAATCAAATTCTCTTTCCAAGAAGCGAACCCTTAAATATACCAGTAAAAGAGTAGGACTTCAGATAGAATAAATGTTACTTAACTGTAGTAACACGAGTTGATATTCCATTCACACAACTAAGCGATGAATACCAAGTGAAATGGCTCTGATTAATAATTCAACGACTACACTATATTCCACATTATTATTAGTTTCACATCCAAGGCATATACTTTGTAGACTTATCAAATCGTTAGTGGGTGTGTAGATTTCCCATGAAGCAGATACAAGGTTATGGTTACTACGGATAGAACCATCAACAAAAACAACATAAGGTAAATGGGACATGGGAATTTGCAAATCAAGCACCATGAAGGACAAGAAGTAGGAAAAACTCAATGAAAAAGTCAACAAAAGCACACTATTAAAGTATGTTACAATATTTACAAAACACATATGTAGAATAAATCTAAGCATAATAACTTTTAAGGTAAATCCCATTTATGGGTTCACCCAAAGAAACTCCATTGTGATCTACCATATCATAAGCCCCTTTTTCTAACACACATTTAACAATGTAAGGGACATGCCACATGGGCTCGAATTTTCTATCTCCTAAGTTTTCACGATCTTGGTCATATAGGAGGACCAAGTCACCTTGAAAAAATAAACGAGGCCTAACGGTTTCATCATGACGCATTTCATATAGTTGTGTCAAATGTAAAAGGAGTTCTTCCTTAGCTTAGGTATTAGGAATCAATTCAATGGCTAGTTTCAAAGATGGTATTTCACTTTCAATTGATAGCATGGATTCTAAACCATATAATAGTTGAAATGGCATAATAATCATAGATTTTTTAACCAAAGTTTGATATGCCCATAACTCCCAAAACATCATCATATGCCAATTAAATTTGTGAATCCCTATCATCCTATGAAGCATAGTTGACAAAACAAAATTGGTAGCTTCGACTTGGCCATTGGCATGTGGATAGTAAGGATTTGAGTTTTCATACAGTAAACCCAACTTTGCAGTTAATTCCAACATCATATAATTGCAAAATCAAGTTCCATGATCAATGCAAATGGATTGAGGCACATAGAATCGAGTAATAATGTGATTAAAAATTAAAATATATGTAGTTTTCCTGTATTGTTATATGTGGGCATCGCCTTGGCCCATTTAGTAAAATAGTCTACAATGACAACAATGTAGCCATGCCACCTAGCCGAGTGAGGGTTATATGTCATGAAATCAATTCCCCATTTTGAAAATGGACCAATGGAAACTACAGGTTGAAGAGGAGAAGGAGGGTCACAGAACTTATGATCATGTATCTGGAACGCATGACATTTTTGGACCGCCAGAATGCAATATTTAAATAATGACGATAAAAAGTACCCCACTCGTGGAATTTTTTGGGTTTTGGCATACCCGAACATATGACCACCACACACTCCAGTGTGGAAGTCATTAAGGGCTCTCTCTTCTTTCTCATGCATTAAGCACCGCCAAAAAATGGAATCAACACCACAATGATAAAGTGTATCACCAATAATGATGTATTGGCAAGATTAGTATCGAATACGATGACGTTCAATACTATATAGATTAGGTTGAAAGATTTGGGTTTGGAGATAAAAGATGAGATATATGTACCACACATCGCAAGAGACGATCAGAAAAAGGGATTCATCGGGAATCGATTCTTCTGTAAAAATCTTAGATTCAGATGAAGGAAGGTCACAAATCATCCCAACAAATACTAAATATTTCTTAGATTTGGATTTCTCGAATTCCAAATCAAACTCTTGTAGGATGAAAATCCATTTTGAGTATTTTCCCCTCATCACTTTGCAATTGAAGATATGTTGCATGGGGTTACAATAAAAAATAATGGTGATTTTTCACAATAAGATGTAATGACAAAAACATTGGACAGATTGAATAGCAACCAATGCCAATTTCTCCACATGTGAATATTTGATTTCAATAGGAGATCGACTCTTACTAAAATATTAGACCATATGTTCATCATGAAAATCATCCTCTTGTGCCAACACCATAGCAACGGTATTGTCAGAAACAACAAGAAATAAAAATTAATCATGACTATAGTCTAGGGAATGTAACAATGGCGTATGAGTCAACGCATGAAGAAAAGAGAGGCCCTCCAGGGACATGCTCAAGTAATCTGATTCTTGTAACTCCATGTATAGGACCTATGGTCCTCGATAAATGATCTCCCTAGTTATCCCTATGGTAGGGGATAAAATCTGGCTCCAACTCAAGGACATATGCTCACTATAGAGTGCATCAGAACCTCAACGTCTTTGGTATGACATGTGCCTGCTAGATCTCAACAACATGCATCAATAATCCTTAGGGTGGTGATATCACCCCTTGCTCATATATGATATAATAAAATAAAGAGAATCATAAGAATGCATATATACATAATGGAGAAAAACAATATGAAAGTGAAACTACAACTATACTAACATGATATGCAGATGGTATATACAATGGATGCAAATGCCTACCTAATCTACTTACTTATTGGTTGAATGCTAGGTGTATTCAAATAACCAATGAAACCATCCTAGCAATATCTCGTAATACCTGCCTTTATGCTTCATCATAAACCAAAACAACAACAAGTCAATAAAAAAAATAACATGAGTTAGAACATGTATCACATCATTGGAAATCGTAAATTCTAGATCATGGGGGCAGGAAGGAGGGACAAAATCATGCCAATTTACACTTTTAGGAAAGTGATGAATCCATCTCAGAAAAGGATCATGAAAAATAAATCTCAAAATACGGACTCAAAGAGTCTGAAGGTTGGCTACCTTCGACGTCATCACATCCTGAGGTCTGGGAAAGGACTAGTAAGAAGCTAGAGGATGTCTGAAAATTTCTTAAGGGAATGTTGAAAGACTAAGATAATAAACTTCTTCTTAAGATATTCAACCTACCCTTGGATTATAAAAGAAGGATTTTCCTAGGAGAAAACTCAATACAAGGGACATGTTTCCCAACTACACCCTTAGTGACATAGCGAGGTAAAGTAGACGAAGGGAGTTGGAAAACCTTGTCACAAGTATCTTGTTTCAGGAAAGCAACATCCTAACCTTTATCAAAATTTGAGCACAACGACAGTTGATAATATCCTTCATAGAATAAATCCAATTGCTCAAAGGAATACTCATCAAAATCCTCAAGGTATGACTGAAAATCATCACGAGAACATTGCACTGGGTCATCCGTGGGTGATTTTTGAAAACTTTTGTAATTGTTTGATAACGGAACCAATATATTTCCAACAGCTAAGAGGCATCACACATGTCATGGCTCCTTCGTCTATAAAAGTAAGAAAAATAGTTTTTTTGCGTACAATAACTTGAATTTGGAACGCAAGTTCGTGAGGGAGCCTTGGAAGAGGAGTTTCCAAGTCAAAGGCTATCATATTCACATCACTAGGGTCAATTCAACCAATGACTAACAAAAATGCTCATCATTGAGTAGGGAAATGTTTTTGGACTTTAAGGGCCAACATCGCAAAGTGAGCTTGTGATAAATATTCTACAATATGTTGGAAGATTGGTTGTTGTCATTGATGTCAACCCTAGTCATGGGTTTTGGACCAGAAGATTGATGAAGTTATTTGGACATGAAGGAAAATGAAAATGAAGATACAACACCCATGGATGGATAGTATACATCATTCTCTTTCCAGTGGTATGTGGCACGTCACGTGGATCCTCATGGTTGAGGAGAAATGAAGTTTTGAAGATGACAAAGTGAATTGTACATGTAGGCCCTGAAGACAATTAAAGAAAAGAATTACAAA
>JZKD02S2010477.1:212751-237209 GCA_000966675.3 Picea glauca
CTTATACTATTGTTCATTTCTCATTGAATATAATTGAATGGTTTAATTATAAGTTGAAAAAGGTTTTAAATTGTACTTGATACTAATTCACCCCCCTCTTAGTATCAACACAATACTATAGTTCTAAGAATCTCACACATGTGGATTAAAATATGACCTACGAACAACACCTTTTGGAGGTGGTCTAATCACCATGTCTAAAATTGGTCGATCAATTTGTATAGGACCAGTAGGTGGTGGGGTAGACGTAGAAGGATGTTCATCAACACCTCCATTTGAGGAAGGATAGTATTTTTATTTTTATTTGAGTGAAACTTCTTTATATTTATATGTTGTACACATAAGGACATAAGAGCTTCCTGACATTGAGGGTTGTTCTGAGGTAACCATTTGAGTCTGCTGATATGGAAAATGATTGGTCAATACAACGGGTGCGGTTGAAATTCCTTTAAGGAAACAATTGAAATCGACATGACATAGACAATATTTAGTGTAATGATCCTCATCGGAAATGGGACAAGGATATTTAGATTTATGTTTTTCCTTATCTTCAATAGGTGGAGTTTTTGGTTTTTCTTGTGGTTGGGAAATTCATTTTTTTTCCTTTTCTTTTTTTCTTATTTTCAGTTTTAGAAGTTGGTGTATATTGAATTGCATTTACCTGATAAGTATTAATAGAATGAGTGGCATGAAGTGTAGTATTTGTAGTATTCGTAGTGGTGGGAGTTTCCTTGGGGTTGGGGGATGTGGTAGAAGTCTTACTTTTAGTCTCTTTATAAATGGAACCAATCACACCATCAGAAACGTGAGATTCCACAGGAGGTGTTGGGGTTGGATTTGTCGATGAGCGAGGAGAATGAGGAATCATATTGTATAATGTGTCATCATGATAATATACCAAATCAAGATACTAGGAATGACTAATGGCTTGTTCCTCAATAACTACTCCTCCCATAGCAACATCTAGAGCGATGGGTCCTAGAAAATATTTAGTGAACCATTTAGCTAGCAATTGATCAGGAATGTGATATTTGATTAATAGACTTCACCTTATCCACTCATGAATATGATCGAAAATATGGGTAGAGGTGGTTTGTCAAAGTTGTTAGATTACTGAGAAGGGGGGTGAATCAGTAATGAGCAATTATACTAATTATTACTCCTTTAAACCACAAAGTATATTATTTTACTTATTAAACCATTTTCATTTTTTCATAATCAATATATTACTATATCATAAGAATTAACATTCATCATTTCATAATAAACAATAACATACACATCCATACAATGAACAATACACCAATATTTACGTGGAAACCCAATGTGAGAGAAAACCATAGAATGGTTTTCTTATATGTCAAGAATTACATTCAAGGAAGAACCAACTTCCAATTCTCCAGCTACAACTTGAAGGTGGATCCAACCCCCTAGTTTCTTAGGCTACAACCCGAGGGAATCTCCAACACCCCAATTCTCTAGCTACAACCAGAAGGAGGCTACACTCCCCTATGTTCTCTGGATACAAACAGAAGGTGGCTAAAACCACCTATCCTTTCCCCATCCAACCGCACTGAAATATAAGTAGAATATGGAACCACTATCACTGTGATGTATACTGCTGTAAACCTATACCAATCAACCTGCACCAAACAAAATGTAACAAACTATACCAAAAAACTTGTAATCAACCTATACCAATAACATGTAAACAACCTGTACCAATAACCTATGCCAACATGTACCATGCATCAACCTGTACCTCAACCTGTATCATAAACAAGTGCATCAACCATGCACCAAACCTGTAAAATCAACCTGTCACAACAACATGTCCAAACAACCTATCACAACAACATGTCTCATCAATCTTATCAACCAAATCAGATCTACACTCCAAGATCAATCACCAATAAAACTCTCAACCATATGCACAATATCACCAAGATGTTAATCAACCAAGCATATCACAACAACTCATAATCATCACCAAGATAAATATGTGAAAGTATGCTACATCATCCATAAAACATGTGTCAACAATACTACTAAAAAATGCCTCCAACCATGTACCAAGTATGTACCAATCATGAATCAACTACACATGAGCTATGACTCATCAAGATGTACCAACATCATCAAGTATACACCTCATGTTTGTGCATCAACTACTTGTCGCAACCATGTGCCCAACATGTACCTCAACCATATACCAAATACATATACCAATATAAACATCAAAATTTCTCTAGCAATACATCACTCTATCCATAACCAAATACCATAAAACATTACATCAAACCATGTGCCACAACCTCACTGTTATACAACCTCTATCTGTAACATACCTCAACCAAAAGATCTCATCAATTTCATCATCCAAATCTGTTTTGTAACTCTGTAATAGACCTGGTGTGTATGATCACATACCTGAAAACCTTCCTTAACTTTAACAACAAGAGACTATCATTTTCATAAAACTTTACTTTAGTCTCACATGAATAATTTTGGATTAGTCAACAACCCTAATTTGAAATAATCATAACTATGTATCTGTAATGAATAAAGATATGAAAATAGTACAAAATGTTTCTCAATGTATTTTCTGCAATTTCTCTAGGTTTCACTATTTGGAACCTCTCAGAAAAGAAGTTATAACAAAAATGACATACCTTGTTGAATTCTAGATTATTCTAGAGAGCGAACTTGTAGAGGATTCCCTGCATGGAATAGTTTCTTTATATATTGGAAAATGGTACAAAACATACTATAGACTATACTCTAACCAAAACATTTTGTCTTACTGAATTTGGATCTGTTATGAATAAGTTATGACATTTTTACTTGAAACACCTGTTTTATACTAGTTTCAGGACTAGACACAAACCCTATTTTCCATGGAGTGTAAATCCCAAAATACAACAATCCACAAGATGAAATTTTTATCACAGTTACTGGGATATGTTTTCTCAATGGCCTCCAAATTTCGTTATCTGAATAATTGTAGAAAAAATTTTATTGTGAAAATGGTGAGATGACCTATAAATAACATACCTTAGAAAGCATCCTCAAAAGACTCTATCCTCCATTGAATTTCAGACATCTTTATTCACCTTCCCTCTTAAATTTGCCTTATATCTCCTTTGGTTACCTTAGTCACTTGTAGATATTCAATATTCTCAATGGATACTAATGGGATACCCTTGCTCTCTTATTTATAGTCTCCAAGTAGCTTCCTCTAGAAGTATCCACTGAACCACTTTGTCCAGTTAACCACTTTTTCCACTTAGCCACTTTGTCCACTTAATGAACTTTGTCCACTTAGTCACTTTTTCCACTTAACCAGTCTGTCCACATAACCACTTTGTCCACTTAACCACATTTTCCACTTAGCCACTTTGTCCACTTAACCAACTTTGTCCACTTAGCCACTTTGTCCACTTAACCACTTTATCCACAAATTGTAAACTCTCCAATTCTAGTTGCAACTAATTTATTTTTAATTTTTTCTTGTTGCAACCACTTTAACCCATGACTAACCACTTTGACTGGTCAACTTATTCTAGGCATTTCTAGAATAATTTGGCTTCTTTGACCTTCTAGGATGTTCTATATAACTCATGGGGGTTCTCCAATTTCACGTGGCCATAACTCTCTAACTGTGAGGAGTTATGTAGCGTTCCAGATATCATCGGAAATGGAATAACATATACTATCCACATAGAATAATATTACTTGTAAATTCATTGATATTCATACATCTATAACTCAAACAAAATCGAGTCCCTTACCCATGCATGTGTGCTACCAGAATCCACTACCAGACTTCTCCAAGTGTTGACATCAATCACTAAGGGTTGAAACCAATCTACAATATCACTCTTCAAGGGTTGACATCAATGACAACCAACAATCCAGACCAATTTTGCATCAACCTAATATAAGTGTCTGAAAATCTCCCCCTTTGGCATTGATGGAAACACCAACATTGATGGAAACACTTAGTCATGATAAAATCCATGCTTATACTACTCATCAATGTTTATATCTCTCCCCCTTTGACATCTGGAAAAGAATATGTCCCTCTGGGGATGCTCCCCCTGAATGAACTCTCCTTGGGGATGATCTTTCTATCTACATGCCTTTGATCTTTCACTATGTTTCTAAGCCTCTGATTACTCTCTCCCCCTTCATATGAATAATATCTCCCCCTTTGACAAAGGGTATCACTCTAATGCAACACTGAAGTCATATCTCTCATTCTTCACTTGTGACAATCACTACCCCTGGAAACATGCCTCTGTTCTCTCTCTCCAAACATCTAACTCTCTATCCTTCATTTGATGAATCTCTTCCCATGGAATCATACCTCTATTCTTACCTCTCTCTCTGACAACTTATATGAATTATATGTCTACCTATCTTTTTGGTTATGTTTCTCTCTCTTGACTTCTTTTCAATATGTTGTGTAGAAAAAATATAAGTCTTCATGTACCTCCTTCCTTTTGGAGTTATTGTCCATTGGTGCTTCCTTGTGTAATCAAATGACATATATGAAAAGTAGTCAAGAATAAGCATTCAAATATTCCTATGTAATTATTATCCATTATGATAATGTTCCATTGTCTCTAAACCACTCTATGAATCATACTATACTTCTGTTAACTAACTCCTCTGGATTTGTCTACTCAAACTATGCAAGTTGCTCGAAGGATGGTTCTATGTTCTGTCTCAGCTACCACATAGACTTCCCCTATCTAATATTCATATTACTTGGGAGTCTCTAATATGGATGGCTTAGAACAATTCCTTCTCTGATACAGAGTCATCATCATCTTCATCGGTAGATTCATCAATTCTCTAAAATCTGACTTCCTTTTTTTTGTCTGTGGATTCATCTTTAACTACAATACCTGAAGCTACAATATCTTGAACCTGTTCCTTATTTACATGTCCTCCTTTTATTTCATTTATTTTCCAAACCTTTATGTATTTGACATCTTCCTTTTTCTTTGTAGATTTGTCTTCATCTCGTTTTATTACCAATATTGTGATCTCTGGGACCTGGTCTTTGTTCACATGTTCTTCTTGTTTTCTTATCCATACTTTCTTATATTTTATATCAATTTTCTCTTTCATGGAAGTATCTATCATTCTTCTACAATCACAAGCTATGTGTCCATAGTTATGAAATTTGTAACATTCAATGTTATGTGGGGCAACATAACAATTTCTTGTTTGAACATTTTTTTTATAATCCCTGCACTCTGTAACCTTATGTCCAAAGTTAGTACAATGAAGACAATGACCATAAAATAAATTTACATACCTAAGAGTAAATGATGTTCTTTGTGGTGTAGTCCTTCTGAATTTCTTCCTTGATTGATCATGATCATGATTGAATCTTCTTTCTGGCTTGAACATGGATGGTCTTCCTGAAGATGTATCTTTATTAGTTTTCTTAGATTCTCGTTCACCACGATTCCTTCCTTTGAGTACTTATGAATAACTCTTGATCTTTTCTTCATTCTTCTTTTCTAGCAACCTAGAGTGCTTCTCTTCATTCTCTACTGCTGATGTAATTGTTTTTGTCTGTTCAACATTCTTGTTGAGCTTGATGATTTTGACTCTTAGTGTGACAACTTCTTCAAGTTTTTCAACCTGTTCTTCTTTCTTCATTACCTGAGACTTCATGACCTCTTTTGTTCTCTTTGTTTCTTCAAGTTGGATTTTCAATGTAATTATTTCTTCTTCAATTCTTCTCTCTTCTTGACCAAACTCTTCCTCAAGTTGGTTTAAGTCACTTGTTCTTTCCTTGAGATGATATGTCAGTATGTTTTCTCTATTTTCTTCTTCTTCCTTTTGTGTTGCTATGTTGGCTTCTAAACATTTCTTTGATATTCTAGATTTTCTTCAATTCTTCTGGCCTCTTCTAGCTGAGGTCTTAAATTCTTGATGACCTATTGAGCTTCTTTGGAAACTTGAACACTTTCCTTTTTCTTCATTAATTATTTCTTGGGTGACATTTTTTGTTCTCTTTCTTTCTTTAGATATTAAATTGCACTGATCAATTGCTCTCTATAATCAACTTATGCTTATTCATACTCTTCCTCTTCTGAATCTGTCTGACATGATGAGAATCTTTCCTCTTTTTTTGTACCTACATCTTCTTTGGCATTTTCTGAATCTTTGATGAGTGAAGAATAAACATTATGTAACTTATCCCAAAGTTCTTTAACTGACGGAAATTTACCAACCTTTTCTCTTACCGGATTAGGTAATCCTTCCAAGATGAAATCCATTGTTATTTTTTCATTCTTCTTCAATTCCTTCTTGGTTGCAGTATTTCCCTTTTTGAACTATCATATTCTATAGCAACTGATTTCCAAATATCACATCCATGTGCCTCCAAAAATACTTTCGTCCTTCCACTCCATATATCATACTTTAAACCATTATCACCATTAAACATTGGTACTCCATTCTCAGAATAATCCATGATATCCTTCCATTGGTTAAAATGTTTCTTGAATGAACCTGCTCTGATACCAATTGTTGGATTACTGAGAGGGGGGTGAATCAATAATGAGAAATTATACCAATTATTAATCCTTTAAACCAAAAAGTATAGTCTTTTACTTATTCAACCATGTTCATCTGTTCATCTTCAATATATAACTATATCGTAAGCATTAACATTCATGAGTGCATAATAAAAAATAACAAACACATTCATACAATGCACAGTACACCAATATTTACGTGGAAACCCAATGCGGGATAAAACCACATAATATTTTTATTATATGTCAAGAATTAAATTCAAGGAAGCACCAACATCCAATTCTCCAGCTACAACTCGAAGGAGGCTCCAACCCCCTAGTTTCTCAGGATACACCCTGACAGAAGCTCCAACTCCCCAATTCTCTGGCTACAGCCAGAAGGAGGCTACATCCCCCATATGTTCTCCACATACAACCGGAAGGTAGCTAAAACCATCTATCCTTGCCCCATCCAAGCGCCATGAAATATAAGTAGAATGATGGAACCACTATCACATTTCTATGAGATATACTATTGTAAACTTGTACCAATCAACCTGCACCAAACAACCTATAACAACCTATACCAAAAAAGTTGTAATCAACCTGTACCAATAACCTGTAAACAACCTGTACCAATAACCTGTTCCATCACGTACCATGCATCAATGTGTACCTCAACCTGTACCATAAACAAGTGCATCAACCATGCACCAAACCTGTACAAATAACATGTCACAACAACCTGTCCAAACATCCTATAACAACAACATGTCTCATCAATATTATCAACCAAATCATATCTACTCACCAAGATCAATCACCAAAACAACTCTCAACCATATGCACAATATCACCAATATGCGCATCAACCAAGCATATCAAAACAACTCATAATCATCACCAATATCAATTTGTGAAAGTATGCTACATCATCCATAAACCATGTGTCAACAATACTACTAAAAAGTGTCTCCAACCATGTACCAAGTATGTACCAATCATGCATCAACTACACATCAACTATGACTCATCAATATGTACCAACATCATCAACTATACACCTCATGTATGTGCCAATGCATCAACTAATTGTCTCAACCATGTACCCAACATGTACCTCAACCTTCTACCAAATACATATACCAATATAACAATCACAATTTCTCTAGCAATACATCACACTATCCATAACCAAATACCATAAACCATTACACCAAGCCATGTGCCACAACCTCACTGTTATAAAACCTCTATCTATAACATACCTCAACCGAAATACTTTATCAATTTCATCATCCAAATATTATTTGTAACTGTGTAATAGACCTGGTGTATATGATCACATACCTGCAAACCTTCCTTAACTTTAACAACAAGAGACTAGCATTTTCATCAAACTTTACTTTAATATCACATGACTAATTTTGGATTAGTCAACAAATTTAACTTGAAATAATAATAAATATGTACCTGTAATGAATAAATATCTGAAAGTAGTACACAATTTTCCTCAATGTGTTTTCTGCAATTCCTCCAGGTTTCACTGTTTGGAACCTCCTAGAAAAGGAGTTATAGCAAAAATGACATACCTTGTTGAATTCTTGGTTATTCGAGAGAGTGAACTTGTAGAGAATGCCCCACATGGAATATTTTCTATATGGATCTGAAAATGGTCAAACACATACTATATAATGTTCTCTAACCAATACATTTGGTCTTATTGAATTTGGATATGTTATGAAGAAGTTATCATGGTTTCACCCGAAACACGTGTTTTAGACTAGTTTCAAGACTAGGCACAAACCTTATTTTCCACGGAGTGTAACTCCGAAAAAACAATGACCCACAAGATGAAATGTTTATTATAGTTACTTGGATATGTTGTCTCAATGGCCTTCATATGACACTATCTGACTCATTTTAGAAAAAATGTTATTGCAAAAATGGTGAGATGACCTGTAAATAACATACCTTAGAAAGAATCATCAGAAGACTCTATCCTCCCTTGTGTTATCTCCCAAAATAGCACTGCTAGGTTTTCAACTCTGAAATCATAGAATGGGTTAAAAAAAATTTGGTTTCTAAATTTTTTAAGATTAGATTAGATGGTCTACTTTTCGAATGAAAAGTTGGAAAAATCATTCCTTGGGGTCTTGGCTTTCAAATTTTGGAATTACAGTTTTCGGTGGTTAAGTGGGTCTTCAAAATGACTATTTAAACACTGAAAGCCAGCTGTTTCGGTGGATAAGAGGCACATGGCATAAAGCTCTTAACCACATAAAAGCTTCTCACGTTCAAAATCCAAATCTCGTGCTTTCGCACACTCCAATGTCAAGCGAGCATGATTCACCGTTGCAATTGGTTGGTGAGCAGACGCTGAACTTCAACTAAGTGCCTTAACTGACAGTCATCATTAATTCGGGTATGCTTCAGAATTTCATGGTAGATCACTTCATAACAAACTCAAAATTATATGCGGATCTTCTGGAGAATAATCATGAATGTTGTAAGGTCACATTTATTTGGGAATGTGGTTAAGTGTTTGTTAAATCATGCACCGATTCCTTGTATTGGTTAAACATAGCAAAGATCTGAAATCCTCTCATATAGGTGCGCAACTGAAGCTTCATTCTCATCTAAGTGGCAGAAGATGGTCGAAACCCCAATTTTTTGTCTGCTCTTTCTAAGTTCTGTGTATTCGGTTTGTTTCAATTGAATTCCCAACATCTAAATGGCTTCATACACTTCTTAGTATGGCGGGGGTTTCCCTAACCAGGGTTTTGGTCATTCTTCGTGGGACTACAATGTTCTGAAGAACATGAGAAAGATAAGCCCTGTCGTGCACAGTCATCGGAAAAAGGTTTATTTGTCACTCAGTTGTGCCCTCATAGCAGCAACGATCGAGGATTATTTGTTCCAATGTATTAAAGCAGAAGATTGCTCGATCCATAGAGGGAAATGATGGTGCGACAACCATAGCAGTTGATGAAGACATTCCCATTGAAAAGAGATATCCTGCGTTTCCAGCTGTCATTGATATCAATCAAATTCGGAATATTTTACCCGATAGATTTCAATTTTTACTTGTTGATCGAGTGGTGAAGCAAAAACCTGGTGTGTCAGTTGTTGCCATCAAGAATGTGACAATAAACAATAACTTTGTCCCTGGCCATTTCCATGAGGGGCCAATTATGCTAGGAGTTCTTATGGTTGAGGCAATGGCATAGGTTGGAGGCTTTATGATGTTGCAACCTGAAGTGGGTAGTCCTATTAAGAATTTCTTTTTGCAGGAGTGGATAAGGTGAGGATTACAAAACCCGTTGTACCAGGAGACACATTGGTTATGCGCATGAATTTGGTGAAGTATCCAGGGAATAGAAAGGATGTTAAGCATCCATATGACCAGTCTCTGATGACTTATAGGGTACATGCTATCTTGTGTACTCTTATCCGTTGCTACTTTTTATCCATCCTTCAGCACTGGGCGGAAATACATATACACATGATCCCATGATGGTTGTGTTTATGTTTAGGATGTGGTAATAGGAAAATTAGTCATGAAACTCATCTATCATACTAAAACTGTGACAGAATGCAGACCTACTGTGCAAAGCTATCTTGAGAAAAGTTATCATCATTTGACAGCTGCAGAAGCAAAGGATATTGAAATTCCAAATATAACATGGTTTGCCTTTGAACTAATGATGAGACTTATATACACAGGCAAATGTATATGATCTTGCCCAGTTATATCATGCAACTTCTTTAGGTCATATGTGTGTTCTGTACTTTTTGGAACACCATGAGCAGATGTCTAACCAGTGCTAGAATAACTCAGGGTAGAGCTGCATTCTCTACAAAGTAGGGGAAACAGTAAAAGGTATTGCAAAGGCTATTCGAGGAAAGAGTGCATCTGAGATTTTTTTTTTTTGAAGAAGACATTGTGAAATTCTATGCTCGAGTTGGTATACAAATGGAGGTAGTGTGATCTTTCAGTGATGCAGATGGCCCTCCATGGAAGCATTCTCTTTTTGGAAATCCCAATGATCCCGAGACTTTCAGAAGAAGATGTGAAGTTGCTGAGACTCTTGTCGAGAAAAAAATTGATCTAACCTTCTAAATAATCTATGAATTCAATCTTCCTGCTGTGCACATATATTCTGGCGTGACCACTTCACTTACAGAAAGTAAGAGAGGATCTTCATCAAAGAATCCTTGAAGTCGTTAACACCGAAACCTGTAGAATTTCCTAAAAACTACCTTTGGGAAAAATCATTTTTCTCAGCCTTGGAATGTCCGTTTCGCACGTTCAAATAGTCGATTGATGACTACACATCCTAAGATTTCCATTGATGCAATCAGATTTGTATTTGAATATCGGGAAGATAGTCGAAATCTCCCCGAAAGATCAGATGTCAGAAAATGCTTTGCAAAACTGTTACAGGGCAACAAGCTAATGTTTTTGCACAGATCAAGGTTTTTCTGATCCGAATCATTTGAAAAAACTCATGATGGACAGATGATGAATTATGTATTCAGTTTCAAGATTCATTTTTGGTATATAAGGATTAGAAGAGGTGGCCAAGTTGGTTTTGGCACCTATTTTGGTGGAAACTAGTTGGATTGTTTGCTCATCTCAGCCAATTCGAATTGTCTCTCTTGGAGAGTCAGCATCCAGCCTTTGGAGGCTATCCAGAACTACATCAACACTCAACAAGAGAGATGGACCAGAAAATCTGGGACTGACCTCACTTTTGGGAATCATCCCTCATCTTTTTCAATCAGATTTTAACTTACTATTTTTAGCTGATTTGATCCATGTTTTTAGGATCTCAGAACTACTTCGTAAAGCTATAAAGCTTAGGATAGAATATGAGCAAAGGTTCGATTTTGAGTTTTGGAGGCCACTGCTTTGTAACAAGTCACTTTCTTTAATATAGAATCCATCAAGCTTCTTTCTTTGTTACTGTCAGGCCTTCTTTTATCTATCTCTATGCTTATGAGTGGAATTAATTCTTTTGTCTCAGTTTAATGACCCTGGTAACTGTCATCTTACTTTTGGTTATTAAGTAGGAATCAAAAGCATCCTTGGCTAGTTTGTTGACCCATCATATATATATGGTTTTATATATGTTCTGTTCGATTGATTAGTTTTCTCATCCACCTGTTATTCAAACCTATCTGACAATAGCTCTTGAAGGCCTTTTGTAGCATGATTATAGTTAAGACTGTCTTGAGAATATAACTCAGAGTTTCAGATATTCATCTTGATCCAAAATCCCAACACATTATTGAGAAAATAGTTTCCAAAAGAGTAATTTACCAGGCATCTCCGACTTACAGCCTAGGAGAGTTTCCTGGAGTGATAACAAATTGGCGCCGTTGCCGGGGAGAGGAGATTGAAGCTCAGCTTCCCTGGGAGACGACATAGTTTCAACTTTTGATGATAGACAAAGGCTGAGCATTATATTGGTTGTAATATTCTATCTGGCGACTCCACGATTAAAGACTCCACTGGGGAGGATCTGGTTGACAAAAGATGGAGTTAAATCTCAAATCCAGGTACCAGTTCATTAGTCTGCTTCGTGAACTGTTGTATTTCTTTATCAGTTCCTTTATACTTTTTCCTTCACATGTTAAAAGAATTATCCTTTGTTTCATATACTCTGAAGATTATCATCCATATTTTATAAGTCCATATTTAGAAGAGGAAAGTTTGCAACCTCCTTATGTTGTTGATGTCGATCCTATAGATTTACCTCAACCTATTCCTAAAGACAAGATCTGCATTCAGATTCCCTCTAAATCTGAGCATTCATACAACCTTGAGGAGGTTGAACTTGTTTCAAAACCTGCCCAGATCTCATCCCCTCTGGCCATAATTTCTGAACCTGATCAACAACTTACCATCTCTCATGATCAGCCCACAACTTTTCAAGTTAAGATCCGGATGAAGATGTTCAAACCTTTACAGCTACCCCATCTTCTTCATCCTTATCCTGGTGACTGTTATGAATATCTCCCTTTGTTTTCCGGAGAGAATCAAACTTCATCCGAGGGGCACGCAAAATCCTTTTTGGATTTTGTTGATCGTTTTTCAATTGTGCATGAAGATGTGATCATGAGAATGTTTTCGAAATCTTTGATCAAAGATGTTGCTGCATGGTTTAAAAGTCTGAGAGATGATTCAATTGGTTCTTGGACCGAGTTCTCTAATGCTTTCATGAAGTATTGGGGCAAGTGCAAATCTCTAGATTCTTACCTTGCTGAATTTTATGCTTTGAAGAGAAAGCAGAGTCAAACTTTGCATATTTTCAATCGAAAGTTTAACTGCATGTATCATGAGATGGCTTTGGAAATCCGACCTTCAGAAAAAGTTGCCATGATACATTATGTTATGTGTCTTCACTCAAAACTTTCCCTTCTTCTGCTAGAAAGGGAGTCTTCATCCTTAACTCAATTGTTGGGAGATGCGCAAGAGGTAGAGGAGAACATCCGTGCATCTAGGTGGATCAGAATGCAAGCTGATTCTAAAAATCTGCAAACATATGAGCAAGAAGACTGTGAGTACATTTCAGATTTAGAATCAGATTCGTCAACATTGGCAGAATGTTCTAGAGACAGGGAACAAGAAGGTGATCATTTTTCCAGCAAAGGAACAACCATGGTTGAGCAGGAGAGAAATGAGGTTGGAGCAGATTTGGGACAACAACCAACATGTAAGTTCAATTCAGTTTCAGGGTCAGATTTTTCAGTGTTGGCTGAATATTCCAGAGACATGTATGCATGTGAAGCTTATGATCAGTTTTTAAGTCAAGAAGAGCCTAGGATGACTGATGATTGCATAATAAATTATATGTTCTCAGCTGATCCTAATCCATGTGATGGAAATCTTGTTTTGTTATCCTCTTGTCAGCATCATTATGATAATGAAATTGTAGTTTTTGATGATCACGAGTTGATATCAAGAGGACAAGAAGATGATCAGTCTTCTTGCAGAGGAACAGTCATGGATGAGAAAGAGGCTGCCATAGATGTGCAGTTGTTTCCCAAGGAGAAACATGTTTCTTACCTTCTTTTCAAGGATCCAATGGCAGACTTCATGGAGTTACACTTTTCAGAGGACTCGAAAGTTTCAAATTTCTTCAACTCGCCCATGTTTTCAGGTAAGTATGGTTTCCTGAAAAGCTCCTTGTCACTGTGGTTGCATGTTCAACATCATTTGCTGATCAATAATAAATACAAGATTTCTTCAGTGTTCAAATTGCTTGGATGGCTACTATGGAAATCATCACTCACTTAACAAATGGCAGAGCTGGTTAGTGTAGGGGTAGGTAGAAGAATAAGTTCGCCATGCGAGCATTTTGATCTTCTTCAGTTGTTGATTTCATGAATAAGCTTGGGCTGCATGCAAGTTACAGGGGAACAATTGCATAGGCTAATTGACTCCATGCCCAATGCCAAAGGTAGCCAGATGACTCCATGCCCAATGCTAGAGGCCACTGGAACTACTAGGTTCTTGGAAACCTCACAAGGAGGTCTCCATCCCAGCTGGAGCCAGATGTTATCTCCCAAAATAGCACTGCTAGGTTCTCAACTATGAAATCATAGAATGGGTTAAAAAAAAATTGGTTTCTAAATTTTTTAAGAGTAGATTAGATGGTCTACTTTTTGAATGAAAAGTTGGAAAAATCATTCCTTGGGGTCTTGGCTTTCAAATTTTGGAATTACAGTTTTCGGTGGTTAAGTGGGTCTTCAAAATGACTAGTTAACCACCGAAAGCCAATTGTTACGGTGGATAAGAGGCACATGACATAAATATCTTAACCACCGAAAAGCTTCTCACGTTCAAAATCCAAATCTCGTGCTTTCGCATGGTCCAATGTCAATCGAGCCTGATTCATCATTGCAATTGGTTGGTGAGCAGACGTTGAACTTCAGCTAAGAGCCTTAACTGACAGTCATCATTAATTCGGGTATGCTTCAGAATTTCATGGTAGATCACTTCATAACAAACTCAAAATTATATGCAGATCTTCTGGAGAATAATCATGAATGCTGTAAGGTCACATTTATTTGGGAATGTGGTTAAGTGTTTGTTAAATCATGCATCGAGTCCGTGTATTGGTTAAACATAGAAAAGATCCAAAATCCTCTCATACAGGCATGCAACTGAAGCTTCATTCTCATCTAAGTGGAAGAAGATGGTCGAAACCCTAATTTTTCGTCTGCTCTTTCTAAGTTTTGTGTATTTGGTTTGTTTCAATTGAATTCCCAGCATCTAAATGGCTTCATACACTTCTTATTATGGAGGGGGTTTCCCTAACCAGGGTTTTGGTCATTCTTCGTGGGACTACAATGTTCTGAAGAACATGAGAAAGATAATCCCTACCATGTAGAGTCATCGGAAAAAGGTTTATTTGTCACTCAGTTGTTCCCTCGTAGCAGTAGTGATCGGGGTTTATTTGTTCCAATGTACTAAAGCAGAAGATTGCTCGATCCATAGAGGGAAATGATGGTGCGACAACCATAGAAGTCGATGAAGACATTCCCATTGAAAAGAGATATCCTGCATTTCCAGCTGTCATTGATATCAATCAAATTCAGAATATTTTACCCCATAGATTTCAATTTTTACTTGTTGATCGAGTGGTGAAGCACAAACCTGGTGTGTCAGTTGTTGCCATCAAGAATGTGACAATAAACGATAACTTTGTCCCTGGCTATTTCCATGAGGGGCCAATTATGCCAGGAGTTCTTATGGTTGAGGCAATGGCACAGGTTGGAGGCTTTATGATGTTGCAACCTGAAGTGGGCAATTCTATTAAGACTTTCTTTTTGCAGGAGTGGATAAGGTGAGGATTACAAAACCCGTTGTAGCAGGAGACACATTGGTTATGCGCATGAATTTGGTGAAGTATCCAGGGAATAGAAAGGATGTTAAGCATCCAGATGACCAGTCTCTGCTGACTTACAGGGTACATGCTATCTTGTGTGCTCTTATCCGCTGCTACTTTTTCTCCATCCTTCAACACTGGGCGGAAATACATATACACAGGATCCCATGATGGTTGTGTTTATGTTTAGGATGTGGTAATAGGAAACCTAGTCATGAAACTCAGTTATCATACTAAAACTATGAGAGAATGCAGACCTACTGTGTAAACCTATCTTGACAAAAGTTATCATCATTTGACAGCTGCAGAAGCAAAGGATATTGAAATTCCAAATATAACATGGTTTGCCTTTGAACTAATGATGAGATTTATATACACAGAAAAATATATATGATCTTGCCCAGTTATATCATGCAACTTCTTTAGGTCATATGCGTGTTCTGTAATTTTTGGAACACCATGAGCAGATGTCTAACCAGTGCTGGAATAACTCAGGTCAGAGCTGCATTCTCTACAAAGCAGGGGAAACAGTAAAAGGTATTGCAAAGGCTATTCGAGGAAAGAGTGCATCTGAGATTTTTTTTTTTTGAAGAAGAGATTGTGAAATTCTATGCTCGAGTTGGTATACAAATGGAGGTAGTGTGATCTTTCAGTGATGCAGATGGCCCTCCATGGAAGAATTCTCTTTTTGGAAATCCCAATGATCCTGAGACTTTCAGAAGAAGATGTGAAGTTGTTGAGACTCTTGTCGAGAAAAACTTTGATCTAACCTTCCAAATAATCTATGAATTCAATCTTCCTGCTGTGCACATATATGTTGGCATGACCGCTTCACTTGCAGAAAGTAAGAGAGGATATTCATCAAAGAATCCTTGAAGCCGTTACCACCGAAACCTGTAGAATTTCCTAAAAACTGCCTTTGGGAAAAATCGTTTTTCTCAGCCTTGGAATGTCTGTTTCGCACGTTCAAATAGTCGATTGATGACTACACATCCTAAGATTTCCATTGATGCAATCAGATTTGGATTTGAAGCTCGATAAGATAGTAAAAATATCCCCTCAAGATCAGATGTCAGAAAATGCTTTGCAAAACTGTTACAGGGAAGCAAGCTAATGCTTTTGCACAGATCAAGGTTTTTCTGATCCGAGTCATTTGAAAACACTCATGATGGACAGATGATGAATTATGTATTCAGTTTCAAGATTCATTTTTGTTATATAAGGATTAGAAGAGGTGGCCAAGTTGGTTTTGGAACCTATTTTGGTGGAAACTAGTTGGATTTTTTTCTCATCTCAGCCAATTCGAATTGTCTCTCTTGGAGAGTCAACATCTAGCCTTGGGAGGCTATCCAACACTACATCAGCACTCAACAAGAGAGAAGGACCAAAAAATCTGGGATTGACCTCACTTTTGGGAATCATCCCTCATCTTTTGCAATCAAATTTTAACTTACTATTTTTAGCTGATTTGATCCATGTTTTTAGGATCTCAGAACTACTTTGTAAAGCTATAAAGCTTAGGATAGAATATGAAAAAAGGTTCGATTTTGAGTTCTAGAGGCCACTGCTTTGTAACAAGTCACTTTCTTTAATATAGCAGCCATCAAACTTCTTTCTTTGTTACTGTCAGACCTTCTTTTATCTATCTCTATGCTTATGAGTGGAATTAATTCTTTTGTCTCTATTTAATGACACTGGTAACTGTCATCTTACTTTTGGTTATTAAGTAGGAATCACAAGCATCCTTGGCTAGTTTGTTGACCCATAATATATATATGGTTTTATATATGTTCTGGTTGATTGATTAGTTTTCTCATCCACCTGTTATTCAAACCTATCTGACAATAGCTCTTGAAGGCCTTGTGTAGCATGATTATAGTTAAGACTGTCTTGAGAATATAACTCAGAGTTTCAGATATTAATATTGATCCAAAACCCAAACACATTATTGAGAAAATAGTTTCCAAAAGAGTAAGTTACCAGGCATCTCCGACTTACAGCCTAGGAGAGTTTCCTGGAGTGATAACAAATTGGCGCTGTTGTCGGGGAGAGGAGATTGAAGCTCAGCTTCCCTGGGAGACGACATAGTTTCAACTTCTGATGATAGACAAAGGATGAGCATTATATTGGTTGTAATCTTCTATCTGGCGACTCCACGATTAAAGACTCCACTAGGGAGGATCCGTTTGACAAAATATGAAGGAGTTAAATCTCAAATCCAGGTACCAGTTCATTAGTCTGCTTCCTGAACTGTTGTAATTCTTTATCAGCTCCTGTATACTTTTTCCTTCACATGTTAAATGAATTATCCTTTGTTTCATATACTCTGAAGATTATTAGACATCTTTTATAAGTCCATATTTAGAAGAGGAAATCTTGCAGCCTCCTTATGTTGTTGATGTCGATCCTATAGCTTTACCTCAGCCTATTCCTAAAGACGAGATCTGCATTCAGATTCCCTCTGAATCTGAGCATTCATACAACCTTGAGGAGGTTGAACTTGTTTCAAAACCTGCCCAGATCTCATCCCCTCTAGCCATAATTTCTAAACATGATCAACAACTTACCATCTCTCATGATCAACCCACAACTTTTCAAGTTAAGATCCGGATGAAGATGTTCAAACCTTTACAGCTACCCCATCTTCTTCATCCTTATCCTGGTGACTGTTATGAATATCTCCCTTTGTTTTTCGGAGAGAATCAAACTTCAGCCGAGGGGCACGCAAAATCCTTTTTGGATTTTGTTGATCGTTTTTCAATTGTGCATGAAGATGTGATCATGAGAATGTTTTCGAAATATTTGATCAAAGATGCTGCTGCATGATTTAAAAGTCTGAGAGCTAATTCAATTGGTTCTTGTTCCGATTTATCTAATGCTTTCCCGAACTATTGGGGCAAGTAAAAATCTCTAGATTCTTACCTTGCTGACTTTTATGCTTTGAAGAGAGAGCAGAGTCAAACTTTGCATATTTTCAATCGAAAGTTTAACCGCATGTATCATGACATGGCTTTGGAGATCTGACCTTTAGAAAAAGATGCCATGATACATTATGTTATGTGTCTTCACTCAAAACTTTCCCTTTTTCTGCTAGAAAGGGAGTCTTCATCCTTAACTCAATTGTTGGGAGATGTGCAAGAGGTAGAGGAGAACATCCGTGCATCTAGGTGGATCAGAATGCAAGCTGATTTTGAAAATCTGCAAACATATGAGCAAGAAGACTGTGAGTACATTTCAGATTTAGAATCAGATTCGTCAACATTGGCAGAATGTTCTAGAGACAGGGAACAAGAAGGTGATCAGTTTTCCAGCAAAGGAACAACCATGGTTGAGCGGGAGAGAAATGAGGTTGGAGCAGATTTGGGACAACAGCCAACATATAAGTTCAATTCAGTTTCAGGGTCAGATTTTTTAGTGTTCACTGAATATTCCAGAGATAGGTATGCATGTGAATCTTATGATCAGTTTTTAAGTCAAGAAGATCCTAGGATGACTGATGATTGCATAATAAATTCTATGTTCTCAGCGGAGCCTAATCCATGTGATGGAAATCTTGTTTTGTTATCCTCTTGTCAGCATCATTCTGATAATGAAATTGTAGTTTTTGATGATCACGAGTTGATCTCAAGAGGACAAGAAGATGATCAGTCTTCTTACAAAGGAACAGTCATGGCTGAGCAAGAGGCTGCCATAGATGTGCAGTTGTTTCCCAAGGAGCAGCATGTTTCTTACCTTCTTTTCAAGGATCCAGTGGCAACCTTCATGGAGTTACACTTTTTAGAGGGCTTGAAAGTTTCAGATTTCTTCAACTCGCCCATGTTTTCAGGTAAGTATGGTTTCCTGAAAAGCTCCTTGTCACTGTGGTTGCATGTTCAACATCATTTGTTGATCAGTAATAAAGACAAGATTTCTTCAGTGTTCAATTTGCTTGGATGGCTACTATGGAAATCAACATTCACTTAACAAATCGCAGAGATGGTTAGTGTAGGGGTAGGTAGAAGAATAAGTTCTCCATGCGAGCAGTTTGATCTTCTTCAGTTTTTGATTTCATGAATAAGCTCGGGCTGCATGCAAGTTACAGGGGAACAATTGCATAGGCTAATTGACTCCATGCCCAATGCCAAAGGCAGCCAGATGACTCCATGCCCAATGTTAAAGGCCACTGGAACTACTAGGTTCTTGGAAACCTCGCAGGGAGGTCTCCATCCCAGCTGGAGCCAGATGTTATCTCCCAAAATAGCACTGCTAGGTTTTCAACTCTGAAATCATAGAATGGGTTAAAAAAAATTTGGTTTCTAAATTTTTTAAGAGTAGATTAGATGGTCTACTTTTCGAATGAAAAGTTGGAAAAATCATTCCGTGGGGTCTTGGATTTCATATTTTGGAATTACAGTTTTCAGTGGTTAAGTGGGTCTTCAAAATGACTAGTTAACCACTGAAAGCCAACTATTTAGGTGGATAAGAGGCACATGACATAAATCTCTTAACCACCAAAAAGCTTCTCACGTTCAAAATCCAAATCTCGTTCTTTCACACGCTCCAATGTCAAGCGAGCCTGATTCATCATTGCAATAGGTTGGTGAGCAGACGCTGAACTTTAGCTAAGTGCCTTAACTAACAGTCATCATTAATTCGGGTATGCTTCAGAATTTCATGGTAGATCACTTCATAACAAACTCAAAATTATATGCGGATTTTCTGGAGAATAATCATGAATGTTGTAAGGTCACATTTATTTGGGAATGTGGTTAAGTGTTTGTTAAATCATGCACCGAGTCCGTGTATTGGTTAAACATAGCAAAGATCCGAAATCCTCTCATACATGCGCGCAACTGAAGCTTCATTCTCATCTAAGTGGCAGAAGATGGTCGAAACCCTAATTTTTTGTCTGCTCTTTCTAAGTTCTGTGTATTCGGTTTATTTCAATTGAATTCCCAGCATCTAAATGGCTTCATACACTTCTTATTATGGCAGGAGTTTCCCTAACCAGGGTTTTGGTCATTCTTCATGGGACTACAATGTTATGAAGAAAATGAGAAAGATAAGCCCTGCAGTGCAGAGTCATCGGAAAAAGGTTTATTTGTCACTCAACTGTGCCCTCGTAGCAGCAACGATCGGGGTTTATTTGTTCCAATGTATTGAAGTAGAAGATTGCTCGATCCATAGAGGGCAATGATGGTGCGACAACCATAGCAGTCAATGAAGACATTCCCATTGAAAAGAGATATCCTGCATTTCCAGCTGTCATTGATATCAATCAAATTCAGAATATTTTACCCCATAGATTTCCATTTTTACTTATTGATCGAGTGTTGAAGCACAAACCTGGTGTGTCAGTTGTTGCCATCAAGAATGTGACAATAAACGATAATGTTGTCCCTGGCCATTTCCATGAGGGGCCAATTATGCCAGGAGTTATTATGGTTGAGGCAATGGCACAGGTTGGAGGCTTTATGATGTTGCAACCTGAAGTGGGCAGTTCTATTAAGACTTTCTTTTTGTAGGAGTGGATAAGGTGAGGATTACAAAACCCGTTGTAGCAGGAGACACATTGGTTATGCGCATGAATTTGGTGAAGTATCCAGGGAATAGAAAGGATGTTAAGCATCCATATGACCAGTCTCTGATGACTTATAGGGTACATGCTATCTTGTGTACTCTTATCCGTTGCTACTTTTTATCCATCCTTCAGCACTGGGCGGAAATACATATACACATGATCCCATGATGGTTGTGTTTATGTTTAGGATGTGGTAATAGGAAAATTAGTCATGAAACTCATCTATCATACTAAAACTGTGAGAGAATGCAGACCTACTGTGCAAATCTATCTTGAGAAAAGTTATCATCATTTGACAGCTGCAGAAGCAAAGGATATTGAAATTCCAAATATAACATGGTTTTCCTTTGAACTAATGATGAGATTTATATACATAGGCAAATATATATGATCTTGCTCAGTTATATCATGCAACTTCTTTAGGTCATATGTGTGTTCTGTACTTTTTGGAACACCATGAGCAGATGTCTAACCAGTGCTGGAATAACTCAGGGTAGAGTTGCATTCTCTACAAAGCAGGGGAAACATTAAAAAGTATTGCAAAGGCTATTCGAGGAAAGAGTGCATCTGAGATTTTTTTTTGAAGAAGAAGAAGATCTTGTGAAATTATATGCTCTAGTTGGTATACAAATGGAGGTAGTGTGATATTTCAGTGATGCAGATGGCCATCCATGGAAGCATTCTCTTTTTGGAAATCCAAATGATCCTGAGACTTTCATAAGAAGAAGTGAAGTTGCTGAGACTCTTGTCGAGAAAAACTTTGATCTAACCTTCCAAATAATCTATGAATTCAATCTTCATGCTATGCACATATATGCTGGCATGACCGCTTCACTTGCAGAAAGTAAGAGAGGATCTTCATCAAAGAATCCTTGAAGCCGTTACCACCGAAACCTGTAGAATTTCCTAAAAACTGCCTTTGGGAAAAATCGTTTTTCTCAGCCTTGGAATGTCCGTTTCGCACGTTCAAATAGTCGATTGATGACTACACATCCTAAGATTTCCATTGATGCAATCAGATTTGGATTTGAATCTCAGGAAGATAGTCGAAATCTCCCCGCAAGATCAGATGTCAGAAAATGCTTTGCAAAACTATTACAGGGCAACAAGCTAATGTTTTTGCACAGATCAAGGTTTTTCTGATCCGAATCATTTGAAAACACTCATGATAGACAAATGATGAATTATGTATTCAGTTTCAAGATTCAGTTTTGGTATGTAAGGATTAGAAGAGGTGGCCAAGTTGGTTTTGGCACCTATTTTGGTGGAAACTAGTTGGATTTTTTTCTGATCTTAGCCAATTTGAATTGTCTCTCTTGGAGAGTCAGCATCTAGCCTTGGGAGGCTATCCAGCATTACATCAGCACTCAACAAGAGAGAAGGACCAGAAAATCTAGGATTGACCTCACTTTTGGCAATCATCCCTCATCTTTTGCAATCAGATTTTAACTTACTATTTTTAGCTGATTTGATCCATGTTTTTAGGATCTCAGAACTACTTTGTAAAGCTATAAAGCTTAGGATAGAATATGAACAAAGGTTTGATTTTGAGTTCTAGAGACCACTTCTTTGTAACAAGTCACTTTCTTTAATATAACATCCATCAAGCTTCTTTCTTTGTTACTGTCAGACCTTCTTTTATCTATCTCTATGCTTATGAGTGGAATTAATTATTTTGTCTCTGTTTAATGACCCTGGTAACTGTCATCTTACTTTTGGTTATTAAGTAGGAATCACAAGCATCCTTGGCTAGTTTTTTGATCCATCATATATATATGGTTTTATGTATGTTCTGGTTGATTGATTAGTTTTCTCATCCACCTGTTATTCAAACCTATTTGACAATAGCTCTTGAAGGCCTTGTGTAGCATGATTATAGTTAAGATTGTCTTGAGAATATAACTCAGAGTTTTAGATATTCATCTTGATCCAAAACCCCAACACATTATTGAGAAAATAGTTTCCAAAAGAGTAAGTTACCAGGCATCTCCGACTTACATCCTAGGAGAGTTTCCTGGAGTGATAACACCTTGAATTTTGGCCTTCTTTACTTCACCTTCCCTCTTAAATTCACCTTATATCTCCTTTGGTTAACTCATTCACTTGTAGATATTCAATATTCTCAATGGATACTAATGGAAGACCCTTCCTCTCTTATTTATACTCTACAAGTAGCTTCCTCTAGAAGTATCCAGTTAACTAGTTAACCACTTTGTACACTTAGACACTTTGTCCACTTAACCAACTTTGTCCACTTATACACTTTGTCCACTTAGCCACTTTGTCCACTTACCCACTTTTTCCACTTACCCACTTTTTCCACTTAATCACTTTTTTTACTTAAGCACTTTATCCACAAATAATACACTCTCAAATTCTAGTTGCAACTAATATATTTTTAATTGTTTTCTTGTTGCAACCACTTTAACCCATGACTAACCACTTTGAATGGTCAACTTATTCTAGAAGCTTCTAGAATAATTTGAATTCTTTTACCTTATAGGATCTTCTAGATAACTCATGAGGGTTCTCCAACTTCACGTGGCTATAACTCTCTAACCGCGAGGAGTTATGTGGTGTTCCACATATCACCAAAAATGGCATGAAATATACTATCCATCTAGAATAGTATTACCTGTAAATTCACTGATATTCATGCCTTTATACCTCAAACATACTCAGGTCCCTTACCCATGTATTTATTCTACCATAATTCGCCAGCAGACTTCTCCAAGGGTTGACATCAATCACTAAGGGTTGACATCAATATACAATATCACTCTCCAAGGGTTGAAATCAATGACAACCAACAATCCAGACAAACTTTCCATCAACCTAATCCAATGTTTCGACAGAAGTAAAGTTAAAATATCAGTACATGTTTCATATCAAATAGGTAGTTCAAAATGTGTGAGGAATGCCATGGCTAATGAATTAAAGTCACGGAAGAATCCTCGACGTAATTCAATTTACCACTTAGTTGCGGTCCCCATAAGAGTTATTTGAAAAAGACGTAAGCATATAGATTCATCCATCAATGTGTTTTATGAACACCAAATATGGAAAGTCATAACGTTATTATTAGGATCATCTCCCATTTTACCATTGAACTTTGGAATATCTGAGGATAATTTGGAAAGAATAACTGACCAAAAAGGAGAGTGTGAAGTGGGATCTTTGATTAATCGAGACAAGACTGGTAAATACAAAGTGGCTAAAAGTGGTAATTGTCGATTAACTTCATCATACTGATAACTTTGAGGAGGAAGTCTTATCAGAATACTAGCAAGACCATAAGCACCTTCTAAAGGTGCATTATATATTGTTAAGAACCAAAGACTTGAATACAAAATATCACAATAGATCCAAAGATATCTGAATACAATCACCATACAAGATATATGAAACCATATAGAAAACCACAACTTTATTATAGAAACCCTTGAGGTAGGGCAA
>JZKD02S2010477.1:245011-259220 GCA_000966675.3 Picea glauca
CAGATGTAAGAAGACCTAATAGAATCTTCCACTTCTAGAAGGATATTCCTCTAGATGCTTCTCTTGATAGACATATTTAGTATAAATAAGGGTCGAGGGTATGAAAACCCTAGCTTGGAGATTATTGTAACAGAGCGTTACTCGACTGGAGGTTGCCCCCTCGAATAGGCCCGTGAACATTGATTTCTAAATCAAAGTGATATTTTTGTTGTTGTTCTTATATCATTTATGTGTTATTGTGGAGATTATGCTGGTTATATTACTATTATTCTACCATTTCTAGCATTTTATTTCTGTTCTGCATACTTTTTATATCTGGTATATTACAAGTGGTATCAGATCACTTTCCTTGACAAAAATTGTGGGAATTTTATTTTAGGGTAGAGACATATTATGACATCTTTAAGCCACAGAGATCTGTTGTTACACATATAAACCCACGGTTGAGGGATTCATACATGCAGGAAATACAAGTGGTTCTTAAGTGCACATTTGTTGGCCACTCTTGTAACCCCTTTTGGTACCCCTTCGAGTGGTAGCGCATCAGACAATACTTGTGTATGGATCGACCTAGATTTCCTGAAGCCCTCTTTAGATAAATCGATAAACCACCTGAATGTTATAGTGCCACCGAGAACAACACTCGGGAAGATACTCTCTAGTAATTGGGTAGTTGAGTAGTACAGTTAAGGGTATGATCTATCCTCCTTAGTTAGTGCCCTGAGATATTGGGTCAAGTACTATTGTTGGACCCTGCACATATATCAGAGAGATATAGCACAGAGAAAGCCCTTGTCTATAGAACCCTTGAATACCTAACCCTTGGGGGATAGAAACATAAAAAAATTAAAATGGACAAGATCTATTGCAGCAAAACTATGTTCGGGTTGTCAAATCAATACACTTTTATTACTGGTTAAGCATTTGGGGATTTCATTGCTGCAGCATTCTTCAGACCAGAGTATAATTCCACAAGTGTAAAAAATAAATTCACCATTATTTGAGACCTATTCCATTGGATTCATCTCTTCGCCCTTATCACATTCATCCATATCATTTTTCGGCAAAATTTTTCACCTCTCCCACCCCTTTTCAGTTCACCCATCCTCATGGCCCATACCCGTAGCCAAGACCTGGAAGCTCACTTCAACACCTTGCAATCTGGTCTCCGTGAGACCCAAAAAAAAGTAAAACAACTCAGTGCCAATGTTGCCTCCATCGATGCAACCATCAATACAACCATAAATACAACCATGCAGTCCTCAATGGAGGAAGTCAAACACGAACTGACCACCCATCTTGAATTTGTCTTTGCATCACTCTGCACCAAACTGAAGATCCCTACAGATGACCCTTTTTCTGATGCACCTCCAAAGACTAAAGGTGAACATTCCTCCCATTCCCATACCTTTCAGCACCATCACTTTCAACATGACCTACGCCTTCCGCGGGTGTATGTGACCAAATTTGGTGGCTCAGACCCCACTGGTTGGGTAACCGAAATGGAACATTATTTCTCTTTATACGGAATTATATATGACATGGACAAAATTTGGTATGGTGTTCTCCATCTAGATCAAGAATGTTGGCAATGGTGGCAATGGAGAAAAACTTCCCGACAAGGGTATATTTCTTGGACCAATTTGTGACTGAGCTTTATGAACTCTTTGACACTTACACCAACCATTTGGGCCATTTGACAAAGTTGAAACAATCAGGAACAATAGAAGAATGCATAGCTTCCTTTGAGTGCCTGGACATTCGAACAGAGGGCATGACTAATGCTTTCTTTCGAGAATGTTTTATCAGTGGCCTCAAGGAGGATATTTGGGCCCATGTCCTCATGGCTCGACCCTCGATTTGGGTGGAGGATACTAAAAGAGCTAAAGAAGAACAACAGGTTGTATCCTCTCAAAACCGAAAACCTTCCTTTATCCCTCACCCTAAACTCGTAAATCCCACTACTACCTCCGCCCCATTAAAGATCCAAAAATTGACTAGGGCTGAAATGGATGAATGCCAACTCAAAGGCTTTTGTTATAATTGTGATGAAAAATATTTCCCAGGACATAAGTGTAAGGAACAAAATATTTTTATGGCCATCTCTGAGGATATTTTAGAAGAGGATGTTGAAACTCCCCTTGTGTCTGAGTCACCTAAAATCACTGACATAACCCCTCCCTCAGACCCTCCCGAAGTGGAACCAGTCATTTCCCTCAATGCTCTCACTGGCTTCTCCACTCCCCAAACCCTCAAGTTAATCAGTTACATCAAGCATCGGAAGGTCATCATTCTGGTTGATAGTGGAAGTACGCATAATTTTATTCATCGCCACATTGCCGAAGAAACTCATTGCTACATCCATGCCATCAACAATTTCCAAATCATGATTGCCAATGGTGGTTTAATGAAATGTGGAGGGAACTGTGAAAATGTCTGTCTCCAAATCGGTGACTACCACCTAAAATCCCATATGTTTGCTATCGACATGGGTGGTTGTGAAATTGTGTTGGGTGCAGACTGGCTAAGTAATTTGGGTCCCATTCTCATGGATTTTAAGGAATTAACTGTGCAATTCAACTAGGAAGGACACCGATATAAATTCCAAGGCATCACTGTTGGTTCACCTCGGGTCATTAGTTCCCATCGCATGGAAAAGATTCTCAAAAAAGGTCATTCTGGTGTCATTTCTCAACTCCATGCCATACAAGAAACAGAGACACCCCCGGTGTCGCAAGACCTCCAAGCCCTCCTTTCTAAACATCAAATGGTATTTTCCACTCCCCAAGGAATCCCTCCTTCCCACGGTGTTCATGATCATTCCATTCCCCTTGTATCCAGAATCCTTCCTCCCAATATCCGTCCGTATCGCCACCCCTTTTCACAAAAAAAAGAAATTGAGAAAATGGTCCAAGAACTCCTTAATGCAGGCATTATCTGCCCTAGTACGAGCCCTTACTCTTCTCCTGTAGTCATGGTCCTGAAGAAAGAAGGTTCCTAGAGAATGTGTCCTGACTTTCGTGCCCTCAACAAACTGACCATTAAAGACAAATTTTCCATTCCTATCATTGATGACCTCCTGGATGAATTGAGTGGCACCCAATTATTTACTAAACTTGATCTTTGCTCGGGCTATCACCAGATACGTATGAAAGAGGAAGACATTCCCAAGATGGCCTTTCAAACTCATGAGGGCCACTATGAGTTTTTGTTCATGCCCTTTGGCTTGTGTAATTCCCCCTCCACCTTCCAAAGCCTCATGAATCATGTCTTTTTTCCCTTTCTCCATCATTTTGTCTTAGTTTTCTTTGATGATATCCTCATCTATAGAAAAACCTAGATAAACCATCTTACTCATGTGGATCGAGTTCTCCATCTACTCTCTCAGCACCAACTTTTCCTAAAACAGTCTAAATGTGCTTTTGGTGCCTCAGAAGTAGAATACTTGGGTCATCTAGTTGGCAAGGATGGTGTCAGAGTGGATCCAAAAAAGATTGAATCTATGCACGACTGGCCGCACCCAAAGACTCTCAAAATCTTGTGTGGATTTCTGAGCTTAACAGGGTATTATCGCAAGTTTGTTAAGAATTATGGAAAGATTGCAACACCTCTCACTTCTCTCCTAAAAACGAACTCTTTCAGTTGGACTCGAGCCACTGCTCAAGCTTTTCAAACCTTGAAGATGGCCATGTGCACCACTCTGGTTCTAGCCCTTCCTGATTTCACAAAGACCTTTGTGTTGGAATTTGATGCCTCAGGGAAAGGAATCGGTGTTTTCCTTATGTAAGAGGGTCAACCTTTGGCCTTCACTAGCAAGGAACTTTTTGAAAAGAATCTGGGCAAACCCATCTATGAAAAGGAAATGTTGGCTATTCTACATGTTGTTGATCTGTGGCACCCTTATCTCTTGGGGCAACGTTTCCAAATTAAGACAGACCATCAAATCCTCAAGTACTTTCTAGAACAATGCATTTCCTCCCCGAAGCAACAAAAATAGGTGACTAAGCTCTTTGGATATGATTATGAGATCATTTACAATAAAGGCAAAGACAATGTGGTGGAGGATGCACTGTCCTGAAAATATGAAGAAGAAGGATCCATTTTTTCTCTTTCCTTCATTGTACCAGATTGGCTCCAAGATGTTCGCCAGGAATGGCTACAAGATCCCAAAAGTTCATATTTGATCCAACAACTGTATACCAATGCTCCAGCTCCCCCAGGGTACTCTTGGCTCCAGGATGAGATTTGATACAAAGGCCATTTGTATTTAAGTAAACAATAAAATTTTAAATCCATGGTACTTTATGAGCTTCATGCTACACCCACAGCGGGGCACTCCAGGTTCACCAAAACCTATGACAGGGTCAAATGTTCCTTTTTCTGGGATGGTATGAAACACGACATCTGTAATTTTTTCTCAGAATGTGATGTGTGTCAACGCAACAAGGGAGAAACAGTCAAATATCCAGGCACACTACAACTGCTTCTGATTCCACCTGCTATTTGGAAGGATATCTCTATGGACTTTATTACCGGCTTACCCAAATTGGAAAATAAATCAGTGATAATGGTGGTTGTGGATCGCCTTTCCAAGTATGCTCATTTCTGCACTCTTCAACACCCATTTACTGCATCCACGGTGGCTCAAATTTTCATGGACCAGGTCTTCAAGCTTCATGCCATGCCACACTCTATTGTTTATGATCGTGACCCAACTTTCATAAGAATTTTTTGGAAAGAACTGTTCAAGATACAGGGAACCCAATTGCATCTCAACACAGCTTATCATCCCCAGACTGATGGTCAAACGGAAGTTGTCAACAAATGTTTGGAAACATATCTGAGGTGTTTTTCCTCTGAAAATAAAAATCAATGGGCTCAATGGTTACCCCTATCTAAATGGTGGTACAACACTTCCTACCATACAACTACACGCATGAGTCCTTTTGAAGCAGTATATGGACAAAATCCACCTTCATTTCTCTCATACTTACTAGGTACCTCGAAGGTTTGGGTGGTTGACCAAACACTTACATTTCGAGAGGATATTCTCTGTACCCTCAAAGAGAACTTGGCCATGGCACAAAATCGCATGAAGCAACAAGCAGATCAAGGTCTCTTTGAACGTCAATTTGCAGAAGGGGATCTGGTGTTTCTGCGAATGCAACCATACAAGTAAACTTCCCTCAAGACCGAGCATTGTCAAAAGCTAGCGCCCAAATTTTATGGTCCTTATACAGTTCTCAAGCATATGGGACAAGTCGCCTATCAGTTAGCTATGCCCAGTCATTCGAAGCTACATCCTGTTTTTCATGTTTCATGCTTAAAGAAGGTGATTGGAACTAGGTGCCAAATTCAAGCCAACCTTCCTGAGTTAGTTGAAGAAGGATCCATTTGGTTACAGCCAGAAGCAGTTTTGGACCAGCGTGAGCGTCGCCTACATCAGTGAACCATAAAGGAAGTGCTAGTCCAGTGGAAAGACACAACTCTAGCAGATGCCACTTGGGAACTAGCTACCATTCTACATCATTTTCCACATCTCAAGCCTTGAGGACAAGGTTGTTTTTAAGGGGGTGGACATGTTAGGGTCCTAAACCGCACATAGGTAGAGCAATATATTCGGATGTAATAAAGGTCAATATTAATAAGGCCTTTTAATAAAATAGAATAAGGCGGATGTAAGAAGATCTAATAGAAGCTTCCACTTCTAGAATGATCTTCCTCTAGATGCTTCTCTCGATAGACATATTTAGTATAAATAAGGGTCGAGGGTATGAAAACCCTATCTTGGAGATTATTGTAACAGAGCGCTACTCGACTGGAGGTTTCCCCCTCAAAGAGGCCCGTGAACATTTCTTTCTAAATCAAAGTGCTATATCTATTGTTGTTCTTATATCATTTATGTGTTATTGTGGAGATTATGCTGGTTATATTACTACTATTCTTCCATTTCTAGTATTTTATTTCCATTCTGCATACTTTTTATATCTGGTATATTACAGAAAAATCATAAAAAGGGGAATGTCTTATTGCTTTAAAAGCCCAAGATAAAAAAGATCTTTGGTATGTTGATAGTGGGCACTCAAAACATATGACAAGTAACAAGGATAAGTTTTTAGACTTAAAGAAACAAAAGTTTAAAGTTACATTTGGTGAAATGCTTCAGGTAACATACTTGGGAAAGGCACTGTGAGTTTGGTAAAAGACAAAGCCAAAAATGTGTTGCTTGTTGAAAAACTGAAACCTAGTCTATTGAGTGTCATCCAAACTTGTGATCAGGGGCACTTCTACATCTTTGAATCCCATAAATGTGAGATTAAGAGAGAAGACATGGGAAAATTGGTTGGTACTGCTCCTAGAACTCTCAAAAATGTATATATACTAGATGCAAAATTGAATGAAAATCTAGTAGATGAAAGTTGGCTATGGAATAGAAGGTTGGGGCACATTAAATTTGACAATCTAGTAAAATTGAACAATCTTGGTGCAGTAAGAAACTTTCCAAAGATCATAAATCCCTCAAATACTATGTGTAGACACTGTTAACTAGGGAAGAAAACTAGAATAAGGTTCAAAGAAAAAGAATACACAACCTCAAAACCTTTAGATCTTGTTCACACTGACCTATGTGGACCTACAAGGACCAAGAGTTTTCAAGGAGAGTCTTACTTCATGTTTTTCATTGATTATTTTACTAGAATGGGTTGGATATGTTTTCTCAAATAAAAATCAGAAGCACTTAACAAATTCAAAGCCTTCAAAAACCTTGTTGAAAATGAAAAGGAGACAAAAATCAAATGTCTTAGATGAGACAATGGTGGTGATTTCACCTCAAAAGAGTTTGATCTCTTCTGTGAAACCCATGGAATAAAAAGACAATTCTCTACTACTAGAACACCTCAACAAAATGGGATTGTTGAGAGAAAGAATAGAACAGTTCAGGAGGCTACAAGGACTATGCTCAATGAAGAAAAAATGTCTGATGGATATTGGAGGGAAGATGGAAGCACAACAATATACATATTGAAAAGAGCTCATCTCAGGGTTAATAGTGATAAGAATCCTTATGAACTATGGCTTGGAAGAGCTCCATTGGTAAAATACTTCAAGATCTTTGGAAGTAAATTCTACATCAAACGACTTGATGAGAATATTGGAAAATTTGATGCCAGATATGATGAAGGTACTTTTCTTGGATATGCTTCTAACATGAAATCATATAGATGCTACAATCTTAGATCACATAATATTGTTGAGAGTGAAAATGTCAAGGTGGATGACCTAAAAACGTTAAGAATCAAAAATCAAGAGACTATACTTGAAAGTGAAGATGAAGATGATGATGAGACAATTGGCACACAAGTAGAAGAAGTAGAAGAGAATAAAGAAATGGAATATGATGATATGCATATGAGTGAATATGAATAAGATATTCAAGAAGAGATAAGAGAGGAATATCCAAGAAGAGACACAAAGACACTCTCAAGAATGACTCAAAAGAATCATCTTGAAGAACTAATTATTGGAGATATGAATGATGGAGTGCACACAAGAAGACAACTACTGTATCAAACAAAAATAGCATTGTTGTCAAATATTGAGCCCAACTAAATCAAAGATGCATGTAAAGACGAGAATTGGGTTAAATCTATGGATGAATAACTGGACCAAATTGAAAAAAATCAAACTTGGGAACTAGTTCCAAGACCAAAAAACAAAAATGCCATTGGAACTAAATGGGTGTATAAAAACAAAGTGAATGAGAATGGGCAAGTAATCAGGAACAAATCCATATTGGTATTTAAAGGATATTCTCAAGTTGAAGGAGTAGACTATGAAGAAACATTTGCACCTGTGGCCAAATTAGAGGCAATTAGGATGTTCCTAGCCTTTACCAACTACCGAAAATTTAAAGTATACCAAATGGATGTCAAGTCAACATTTATCAATGGAAACTTAGAATAAGAAGTCTATATTTATTTTTTTGTTTGTTAATTTGTGCAGGACCTGCGATTAATCTGTGGCTTGAGAAACCGCGAATCAGGGGCATCTAAGCCATCAAAATCACCCGGGGATCGCACCCGGCTTGAGCCACACCAACCCTTAACATGGTTGGATTTTTTGTCCCCGCAGGTTTCGAACTGGTGACTTTAACATCACGGAGTGGCTTAACAACACACTTCGTCACCGACTGTCCTACACCTCGGGGACAATAAGAAGTCTATATTGAGAAACCAAAAGAGTTTCAATTAATTAAAAAATGAGACCATGTCTGTAAACTAAAGAAAGCACTCTATGGGCTAAAACAAGCACCTAGAGCTTGATATGCAAGGCTAGATTCTTACTTACAAAAACAAGGCCTCAAAAGGGGACCAACATACAACAATATTCATTGTAAAATTGATGGTAATAACATGATGATTATGAAAGTGTATGTTGATGATATAATATTTGGCAGTGATGATGAAAAAATGAGTAAGGACTTTGATAGGATGATGCATCAAGAATTTGAAATGTCTTTGCTTGGGGAACTGAATTTCTTTCTTGGAAAACAAATAATACAATCCAAAAGAGGAGTATTTATCCATCAGTGTAAGTATGTTAAATATATTCTTAAGAGATTCCGATTAGAGGATTGCAAACCTGTTAGTACACATATGACAGTTGGATGCAAACTAATAAAGGAAGATGAGTCCAAAGCTATAGATCCAAAATACTATAGATCAATGATTGGGAGTTTACTCTATGTAACAGCTTCAAGACCTGATGTCAAGCAAGTTGTTGGGATGGTGGAGAGATTCCAAGAAGCACTAAAGGAGAGCCATGTTCAAGCTGTAAAAAGAATCTTTAGGTATTTGAAAGGAACTATAGATCTTAGTTTGCGGTACCCTAGCAAGGATTCATTCACATTAAAAGCCTATTTAGATGTTGATTGGGCAGGTAGTGTATATGACATAAAAAGTACAAGTGGAGGAGAATTTGTTTTGGGAGAATCATTGGTATCTTGGATAGGAAAGAAACAATCCTCAATTTCTCTGTCTAGAATTGAAGCTAAGTATATTGCAACAACAAGATCTTGCACACAAGGGGAATGGATGAAACAAACCCTACAAGACATCAAAATAGTATTTGAAGAACCTATTATTATCCACTGTGATAATACAAGCATTGTAAGTCTCTCCAAGAATCCTATCCAACACTCCAAATGAAAAGATATTCCCATAAAATACCACTATCTAAGAGATGAGGCTGAAAATAAGAACATTAAATTAGAATATGTCTCGACACAAGAAGAAATGGAAAATATTTTCACAAAACCCTTAAGCAGAGATGTATTTGAATATCTCAGGAATAAATTGGGAGTAATCCCTCTTCCAACCTAAATCTCTCAAGAAAATAATGCATCAATTGGCACCAAATTAGGGGGAGACAACAATCAAAATCAGAAAGAGTCATTGAATTATGATAGGAAAAGTATGATTGCATGATAAGTTACCTATGTTCAGATTCTGATCAGAAGTATATAAATAGACAGATCTTTACCATAGGGGAAGCAACCATTTTCCATTGATTTCAAAGGGGGAGAATAATTTCATAAGAGAGAAGAATCATCATACGGGGAGACTATGTATAAAGTTGGTGTGTTTCCATCAATGACAAAGGGGGAAATTGTTGCACATCGTGTCATTGATGTATTGTCAATGATGTCAACAAACGATGTCATTGATGTAATGATAAGTTGGTATGACGAATTTCCATTGTTATCAACAGTATTATGGTTGATTTCAAACAGTTGTACGATGTGAAAAGATAAAATCTCAGGACGGTTAGTGAATAAATATCAAACCTCAAAAGAGATGGAGTGATGAATCGCAAAAGAATCATTGGAGGAATAGTCAACACTAATATCAAATCAAGAACATTGATACACATGCTCTAGATCAACGGTGTAGATGAATTGCGGAGAGCGAAAGAACAATTAAACAAATCGCTAGTTACAATCCCACAATTGGTCTAGATTGTTAGATCTCATAAACTCAAATATCGACGACTGTGGTTGATCCAACAAATGATCATATTAAGTTGGATTAAATTGTGACCGTCGGATGCGCAATCACCAGATCAACGACAGGATTAGATTGCGGAGATCGAAAGGAGAATTAAATATCATGTTATTTTCAATCTTGCAATCAGTCATGACCATCAGATCTTATAGCTTTGAAGATCGATGATTATGGTTGACTCACCAACAACGCACAACTTCAAATTGAGGAGTTTGGGTGACAAGTTAAATCACTCACAAATTGTGGTTTTGAAATCATCCTTGATCGTTAATCTGCTTCGAGAGTCTTCACGACCGTTGGATTACCTTAAATCGAAGGATAGGATAAGCGGGGCAAAATTATTAAGAATTTGATTATCCAAATATCCATCAGCCATCAGATAACTTTAAATGGAAGGATAGGATAAGAAAATATGGAGGGTCATTAGATTTAAACCAAGGCAAAGTAGCATCACAGAAATATCGAGTCGTCGATCTAAGATATTGATCAAACGAACATAATTCACTTCGGGTCTAAAGATGTAAGGAGTTTATGATTTAGGAATATCACTTCAGAATATTTTTTAAATCAAGATATCGAAATACCCGAAGTCCCGAAAGTCAAAATTCCGAAGTCACACTCAGTCGTCGATCTAAGATACCCTTAAGATGTTATTCTGACCATTAGATCAAGGATATGAATATGTGTCACATCGGGAGATCTATGTCAGTAGACTGCATCAACAAGGACATGTGACATACCATGTTGACACACCACATAAGAAAGGACACGTGGAATAGTCAGATAATGACAAGTGTCAAGTTGAAATCGATATTTCAAGTACGTACAAATCAAGAATCAAAGTGACACGCGACATACACTCGATTCATGCCACGTCATCAAGTGACGTAAGAAACTTACGTCACTCTGGGAGTTTTACTTCGGGAGTTTCACCACTAGCAGATGCCCTAAGTCTTGAAGTCCCAAATGTCAGAGTCTCGAAATGGACATGAGTCGTGTGATCTGAAGATCACTTCAGGTGTATTCTCAATCGTTGATCTTATTACAGTGGAAGGATAGTGTAAGTAGAATAGCCAAAGTCCCAGAATAAATTGTAGCCATCCATCTCAATGCCTGATTAAGTTCCATTCGTCAAATTAAAGAAGTAAAACGATATATATATAAGGATCGAAGCTATCCATTGGTCTAGTTCCACGAAGTAAACATGAACTTTCCAATCTATTCGACAAAATCCGCTCCGGGAGATTTGACATGTTGCAAGTCCCGAAGTTCCGAAGGGCGAAGTCCCGACAGTCGTTCATCATCGGGAGATTAAATCGTGACCGTTGATTCTAATAAAGCACTCAAGGGATTGTTTGGCCTAGCATCTAGTTATCGACATTGGTCATATGGTATAAGATTTTTAAAAAGAAAAACATAATACGTCGCTAAAGTTGATAAGCACGTGGTTTTGTGTTATTAGTCACATGTAATGGTTTGAAGGAAGTGCCTCAGCAGAACTCTACTTTCTACAATATTTGCAGAGATTAGGGATCGATTTAATAAGATGAAATTGATCCATATATGTGATCAATTTATGCAAATATTTCATGGTAAAATAAATAAACATTACTTATGATTAATTTAATCGAAGAGGTGCAATGGTCCAAACAAAGGGACATAATGTTTCACACTCACTCCGTTTTGAAGAATATATAAACGAGAAAGAGTGGCAAGAAGAAAGTGTCTCTGTAGTCTGAATTAGAAGATATATTAAATCACAGAAGCAGAGAGAGATGTAGTAAAGACTTGATACATAATTTTTTCCAGATTCAGAAAATAAGGGTGGTTGGGTGGTGCAAGGGTAGGTTGGTGCCTACAGAGGGAGTTGGTGCTTCCTTGTTAGTTGTAGCTAACTAAACAGGGGGTCGTAGCATCCTACCAGTTGGTGCTGGTGAAAAAGGGTGTGGGTGCATCCTAATCAGTTGGTGTTGATCGAAAATGAAGATATCTTCCTTCTATGTAAAATGTAAAACAAATTTTGCAGCTAATAGAAAAGTGTTTGTGGTTTTTCCCAATTGGGTTCCACGATAAATTATTGTGTCAATTTGTTTTTTTGCATAAATAAATGGAAATTGATAAAATTATTGTGTCACTAATTCACCCCCCCACCTCCTAGTGACAAGATCTGATCCTTCAGTGATTGATTGACCTTCTCTAGGAAGAAGTGGTGTTCTAATAAGATTATGAGAATTCAAATATTTGTTATCTTCAAAAGGTAGAGTTTGTGAAATTGTCATCATTCATGGTGTTATTCAATTCACTAGGAAGGACAAGACATTACCCACTTGATACCTAACTTGAGATAGCAACAATATTATCTATTTTCCCCATATGATGACCAAAGAAAATGTTTTAGGATGTGGTGATTATACTAGTGACAATAGGTGTAAGTGGTGTAGTAAAATATGGTTTACTGACACCCAATCTATAAAAAATATCATGACCCGAGGGAGTTCGCCACAAATGAAGAACTAGAGTTATACTTGGATATGATATTCCATAGGTATGAACAGGGGTTGTGAATCCTTCACTTTGACTAGGTTGTCCCAATTCCATGCTTTCTTCTTCAAAAGGCCTTGACGATAATATAGGATAATCTTCATTTACAATTTCTCCTAAAGAATTTACTTGAACTAAAAGTGGATCAAAGGGATCAGTTAATGGTAGGTTTGCAGGAGGGATCAAACCTTTATGAACACTTGTAATAACTCTCTCAGAATGTTTAATCAAAGGATAAGAAACACTGCTAGTGTCAGAGTAATTTCCTTCATCAACAAGATCTCCACGAGAAGTATCTTCTAGTGAATGGGGAGGTATTGGTTGATAATACATGAGGTAATACTTTCATCCTACGTAGAGTGGGTGTACTAGTTACGTTGGAGACTTGCTTAATAGAATTACGCCCTAGTGCAAGTTCCCTCACAGAAGAACCATGTGTTACCCTCCAAGGATCTCGAGTGAGTTTGACCAATGTCCGACCTAGGTACAATGGATAATTTCCCCTATGTTGTCACCTTATGTAGGATCCCTAAATATTATTCCCTATAAGTTTACCTCTTATAACACCCAAGCCTGGAAAAACAATCGATAGTTGGGTATGCATGCAAGGGCAGGGTCGAAACCTGAAATCCCCTTGAGAGGTGCCTTAGATAGAGGTAAGACCTCCCAAGTGATCCCCAAGTGCCTAATGAAAACATTTGAAATATGTGCATTTCACTCCACCAATACCAACGAAGAAGGGTTATTTACTTCGTTGATCCCAATGTGACCTCATGATTTACCCTTGTGTGAGAAGGGATGCCTAGGAAAAAGATGTGGCAATTAGATTTATCTCCCTAACATAAGATCCAATGTTTGTTTGACATCTTTGTAGAGTCATCCTCGCCACCTATTCGAAATATATACACCTAAGCTAATGTTGGAGTGCTACTAGATAAAAAATATCCAATGAATTTTATTAGCACTTAGTTTCAAGGGATATTGTTTTACTCAAAAGGATGTAGAAGTGAAACTGATAATGTTTGACCTTGACTCAAAATATCATGCAATAAGATATGAAATACAAATTTTCGTTCGATGAATCCTAATTACATGAGAAAGAGAAGGAACTTTTCTTTTGAAACACAAAACTCAAAATGAAATTCTTTTAAAAAAGGATCCCAATATTTTCATAAAACAATCAATGAATTGAGGATTCTAATTCATCCTAAAAGTTTAAATGCATAATATTTTCTTCTTGATTTAAAAATTCAAGTGAATTTAATTCTACTTAAGTTCTTTCTTTTTCAATTAATATGAAAGTTTGTAATGAAAGAAACAAAATATTCTTCAAGGGAAAAAATGTTGGACACACCTACCACATTTAGAGGGGGGGGTGAATGAGTGTGGGGATTTTTTTCCCAAAACTTCCCTCTTACACAAAACTCATTAGTTAGCATTTGATATTTACTCATTACTCATTGTTTTCATTAATAATCAATTAGATGTTAATACATATCAGCAACATATATCAGCAATATATCATCAACAAATCATCTCCACAAGGAACACAAGGAACACAAGATGTATGTACAATTTTTCTTTTTATTATGGACTTCAATACG
>JZKD02S2010477.1:270261-283971 GCA_000966675.3 Picea glauca
TTCTCGAAATCCCGAGAACGGATCCTTGTAGTTGATCTTGGTGGGACACGTGTCAGCATTCTGGGGAGACATCGGAATTTTACCATCGGAGATTTTAGAAGTATAGAACCGCTGCATAAGGAATTCGCGATTCGTAATTTTTCGATAGGATCAGAGCCATCCAAATAGTGTGATGCGTGGCATGAGATCCTGAAGAGTCGCGCATCAAAAAATCGGAGTTTCCGAGGACATGGAACGCTTGCAACAGGAGATCACGATCCGCGATTTCCCGACAGGATCAACACCGTCCATCAACGAGGATGCATGGCGAGAGATCCCAGAAAGTCATAGTTCGGCATATCAGAGTTTCAAGAGTCATGAAACCCTTACACAATGGAGTCATGATTCACGATTTCCCGATACAATCAAGGACGTCCATCTGGGGAACATGTGGCAACCATCCAGAACCGTCGGTGGTAGGCCCCATCGACATATTGGGAATTGGTGTATCGGGGATTTCAAGGACATGAAACCCTTGCATTACGAAACCGCGATATGCGAATTTTCGACACTATCATAAGCCGTTGATCCAAGGGACACGTGTCGAGCATCCAGAGAGAATCGGGAATCGGGATATCGTGAGCTCCGGGTGTATGTGTTTTGTGTCATAGAAAATTCCGAAACCCCGATGGAAGGTTATACGGCTGTAGTCATATGGTAAGTGGTCACATGGACCATTTTATAGCCAGGGGGGCTAGCCAGTGTAAAGGTGCGTTGAGAATCCAAGGGACTTGTGCGTCACGACATTGAAAGGCGCCAAACCCCGACAGGAATTAAGACTGTGGTCTTGTGAAGGTTGTGGTCGTATTGACTAGGACTTAGCCCAGAAAGCCAATACTCTAGGAGCACATCGGGGATCGGAGGATCGGGAGTTCCGGGTACATGTGCACCTTGGCACCGCAAAATCCGAAACCCCGATGAGAAGTTGTCGTATGGTCATATAGGAACCGGTCGTGTGGAACAAAGGCTTATCCAAGTGGGGCTGAGGCAACCAAGGAGTGAATCAGAGATCGGAGATCGGTGATTGTAGTTGCCAAAACATCGTGGGTGTCAAAACCCCGATAGAAGAAACCCCGACAGGAGCAGGTGACTGTGGTCATATGAATGCAGGTCATGTGTACCAACAGTATGCTAGAGGGGGCTGGGAAAAAGGGGTGCATCGGAATTTTATTCCATCGGTGATCGGGGATTCGAGAGGACAGGGACCCTCGACATTGCAACCTCCAAAACCCTGAATCCCGATATAGAACCAGCGATTGGCATTTCGCTAATGCAGGTTTCTGGAGATTTTTCATTTGTGAGAGATTAACGTCAATTTTTTTTTTTAAATTATGACAGTGGATATGTTACAAGTTAGGTACTTGTTTCCTTGAAACAGATTTATCAGTACCAAGTACCAGCTTGCACTTAGTGGAGATGTCAAAGATTTGCACGATATTGCCAGATTGGAATGACAGCTCCGATTCATATGATTGATTGAGTTATAGTTCAGATTTCAAATCTCGAATTAATCTCGAAAGAACAGAATGTGATGACTCAAAGAGGAATTATAGAACCATTTGTTATTATTCTTATCTCTATTTCATAGGTCACGCTTCTTGACACTTTGTGTCATGAAGTTGTGAACTTAGTTTTAACAAACTTTGAGTCATTTTCGGATCTAAGATTCGTGCAATCAATGTACCTATGTCCAAGTCTATTTTTGGGATTCATGAATGTAGATGTAGAGAGGATCTATATAAACTCGAATATCTCTCTCAAGAAACATGTTATGTTACGCGATATTGTTGATAATACAATTTCTGAACTGTGCGTTATATCATTCTTTCTGTTAATGACTTGAGTTAATTTTCGCATTATGGAGCATGAGGAATGATACAATTATGCATGAAGTGATTTGATTTAGTTCTGGTTTCATTTTAGAGCGCTTGCACCTTTTGGTTGGGCCCGCCAACAGGTTCAATTCACTTTCTCTTTTCTATAGTATAGTTAGTTCATTTCCAGTTTTAGAATCTATGTATGAATTATTTTTAACTTGAAACTATTTTGTTAATTTCTTACTTAAATTGTTTTCATTTTGTTCATTCTTAGTTTTGTATTATCTCGTAGATCATTGAATATTAGAATGAGTTGATTGCCAGTTCTGGAATTTGATGAATAATCCAATTGTTGATTAAACTCTCTTAAATTAGTTTAGATTTACTATGTTTTCAAGTTTCTAGTTTAATCATGATTTGAAGTTAGTTTGAACTCAAATTTACTCTATTTTTAGGGTAGTTCACTTGTGGTTTGGTTAAAGGAAGCTTCTGGTATTTGTAGGGTAAATAAGGACATTGATTAGTTTCACTTTTATTAGATTTAGAATTGCTTGGTATTTAGATTGAATAGAAGGTTTTTAAATGTTCTTTCTTGTATGGTCAAGGTAGATGTTTTGATGATTAGGTGTTCAGTTAATGGTAGATAGCATTGGATGATTTCTTTGGATTAGGAATAAAAATACATTTGATTAACTTAGAATTATTTCCATTGATTAATTAGACAAGATATGATCAATTTTAAGATAATCATTAGGATTCAATTTATAAGAGTAAGTTTATGTTTTCTTCTTAGAATAACATTTAGGTAGAAATTAGAATCTTACCAGCACATATAGTGTAGCATATCTAAGTTTACTTACCCTGGTTTGACAATTTAGTGTTTTCAGGTAATTAAAATCATTAATACAAAAGCCTGACAGTGACCACCAACTTTACCACAGAGCGCTTCAGGATTTTCCAAGTTACGAGAGATGAAACCATGAAGACCGAGATCTATGGTCCAGATCTTCCTTCAATCAACGACGATGATCAATTCGGCATTTTGCATTTCGTGACTTCACCCCTCACGAGTTATGTTCATTCCTCCAAGCCACGAAAGCTGAAACACTTCCCTGTTGTGGATCGACGGCTCTAAGCCTCCAAGATCCAATGGCCTGAATCCTTTCAAGATTTCGTAGGTCAAGAGTCTTGATTCTTACCTTTTGTATCCATGGTCACCGAAATCCAAAATACCCCCACGCCATGGATCAATGGTTCTAAACCTTCGAAGATCCGACAGCCTGGATCCTTTTGGGGTTTCATGAGTCAAGAGTCCTTGCTCTCACCCCTTGAACTCCCGATATCTGAAACCCAATACACCTCTACACTACAGATCAACGGCTCCAAACCTCCAAAGATCCGACAGTCTGGATCCTTTCGAGGTTTTGTGGGCCAAGAGTCCTGTCTCTTTCTCTTTACATTCCCGGTAGCCGAAAACCCGAAATGGGATCAGCAACCTAGATGTATTGGGGTATGATGACTACTATTCCCCATAAGGGTTGAGCTTTGAAAGGTCTCCCCACTAACCTACTTGCAATGCCTCTCAATCCAATGACTCACGGGATTTCGCGTCCCTCCCCAAAATCTCTCCAGCATCCGTTTAGGTCCTCATGGGTATTTCCTCCTGGGCATACACAATGTTTAATTTTGAGTGGCTATCTCACCTCATATGACCACTGACCCTTCACCGCAATCTAACGGTCAACAATGCTCCCCCTCCTGATATTTTTAATCTTTCAGACATAGAATAATTTTCTAAGTCCCCGAAGGTTCTGGCCTTTGCTTCTCCTGGGAAATAGATTCCTGGATCTCGACAACACTTTCCCAGAGTGTTATTCCTCCTGAGATTTGTCTGGTGCAAAGTTCGATTTCCCACGCACTCCTTTCATCTAAGGGATCTCGATAACTCAGATCCAAGGTATTTCTCATAGAGAAATGCACCCCCCCCAAATCCCTTTGTGTTCCCTTCTGAATCGATGCACACCTTGCAGAGATTTAAATGAAGAGAAACAATTGAAATTGAAAAACTAACATTCGCAGTTTCCTACTCTCCCACAAAGATTCATTCACTTGCTTATAAGAACATAAATATCAGGAAATTGCAAACACTGATCATACAATGTGTATTTGGTTCAATTTTCCTTTTGTTATATTCACAAGTGCTAAAAATGGCTACAAAATACATTCAAATTATAGTAACTCAAAAAATGAGATCTCCTACTATTTTGCAATTCTCTCTTACAAATAATTTCTCTCTGTATTGCATCTTAACCCCATCTGGGCATACAAACTTCTACTTAACTCAAAAATATTTCTAGGGTTTCCCCTGGCTACTTGCCTCCTCTAAAATTCATCCTATGCTATCTTAGTCCAGTCGCACTCCAGAACCGTAGTGGAAACTCCTGCTCCGCTTGTGATTTTCAAAATGTGCCTCAAAGGGTAAAATTTGACACTAGTTCAAGCATGCCTCCAAAGGTAAATATCGACGCTGAGTTAAGGCAAATTTCAAAATCGGCTCCAACTCCTAACGTTGAAGTTTTGGAAGAACTCCCACGTGCTGAGTGGTCCTGTCTCTGCGTGCTTGCCAATGATGCTCCTGGATCATACTCCCCTTGACAAAAATTCATGGAATCCTATCCATGAGCTCCTCTACTGATTTTCCCTGCTTCTAGATAGCAGTTTTGTTTTCCCAACTAGCATCTTTGATTGGGTGTCCCTTCCATTTAACCAAATACTCAAACTAGGTCTTCCTTCTGGTCTTTTTGCCAATCCTTTGATCAACAATTTTCTCCATCTACGACTTTTCTGCCACAAGCATCTTTTTCTCCCACTGAATCTTTCCTTGATATTCTGACCCTTCTATGTCATCTTTCCTATAAGGATACAAGTATGAAACATTGAATATGGGCAAAATTCCCACACCATCTGGCAGGTCAATCTCATAGGCGTTTGCATCAAACTTCCTCAAGATCTTACAGGGTGCTATCTTTTTCATCTTCAACTTGTTGTATGTTCCCCTAGGGAACCTTTCCTTCCTGAGATGTGCTAAAACTTGATCTCCTACTTCAAATTGAAGTTCTCTGCGATGTTGATCAGATCTGTGATTGTATTTCTGGTTAGAACTCTACAACTATCCTTTGATTTGGCTATGGAGTTTCTCCATCTCTGCAACAAAATCCTCTGCTCCAGCACTCCTGATCTCACCCTGTTCCAAGTCTCTCAACTCAAATACTCCCCTTGCTTGCATTCCATATAGTATTTGGAATGGGCTCCTTCCAGTGCTCCTATTTTGTGAATCCTTGTATGCAAATTCTTCTTGTGGAAGAATCTGATCCCACTAGTTATGATGTTCAGTAACTAGACTTCTTAATAAATTCTCCAAACTCCTATTTACCACTTCAGTCTGCCCATCTGTCTGAGGGAGATAAGATAAGATAAAGGAAAAATCCATCCCCATCTTCTTCCACAACGTCCTCCAAAAGTGACCAACACATTTTGTGTCTTTGTCTGAGACAATGCTCCTGGGTAGGCCGTGAAGTCTCACAACTTATTTGAAAAATAGATTTGCAACATGCATTGTGTCATTGGTCTTCTGGCATGGGATGAAATGTGTTGTCTTTGAAAATATATCCACCACCACAAATATGGAATCAAATCCTCTTTGTGTTCCTGGCAATCCCAACACAAAATACATTCTTATTGCATCCAAAGGCCTCTCTGGTATTGGCAATGGTTGATACAACCCAATGTTTTGTCTTTTCCCCTTTGCATGTTGGCATATTCTACATCTATTCACAAACTTTATCACCTTTGTTATCATAGATGGCCAATAGTATGAGTTTCTCAACTGTTCAAACGTTTTATCATGGCCGAAATGTCCATCCAATCCTCCATTGTGATTTTCCTTCAAAATATTATCCCTTATTAAGCATTTTGGTATGCACAACTGATTTCCTCTGAACAACAGTCTTTCCTAAATCATGTACTCTGTCCACTGACTTCTATCTCTCAACACAGGATTAGCTCATGCTTCATATGCCTCCTTGAAATCGGCATCATCATGATATATGTCCTTAAGGTGTTCAAACCCCAAGGTCTTCACCTAGAATTCCTGCATGATCAAACATCTCCTGCTTAACGCATCATCAACCTTGTTAGCATTCCCAACAATATGTTTTATGACAAAAGTAAAATTTTGCATAAATTCAGCCCATTTTGCATGCCTCTGATTCAATTTTTCTTGTCTGGTTATGAATTATAAAGCTTGGTTATCGCTATACAAGACAAACTCTTGCGGGACAAGATAATGCCTCCATTTATTCAATTCTTGTATTATGGCATAGAACTCCTTGTCATACATGGAGTATTTATTATTAGTCTCATTCAACTTCTCGCTGAAATAGCCAATAGGTCTGCTATCCAGAATCAAAACTGCTCCTATTGCAGCTCCACTTGCATCACATCTTACCTGAAATGTCTTCTCGAAATTCAGCAAGATTAGAATTCGTCATTTTTTTATCTTCTCCTTCAGTATATTGAAGCTCCTTTTGGCCTCCTCTGTCCATCTAAAGGACTTGTGTCACTTCTTCACTGTATCCATCATTGACGCACAAATTCCACTGAAGTCTCTAATGAACTTTCTATAGAAGCTCACTAATCCATGGAAGCTTATTACCTCAAACATGCTTCTTGGTGATGACCATTCTCTGATCACTTTCACCTTCTCTGGATCCATCTTCAGTTCATTCGAAGAGATCGCGAAACCCAAATAAATGAGTTTTGTCTTCATAAAAGAGGACTTCTTCAAATTGATCAACAACTTCTCCTATTGTAGCCTCCTCATTACTAGCATTAGGTGCCTTAAATGCTCCTCTTTAGTCATGCTAAAGATCAATATATTATCCATATATACAACCATGAACTTGCCGATGAAATCTTTCATAATTTCATTCATCAACCTCATAAAAGTACTCGGGGCATTTTTTAATCCAAATGGCATAACTGGCCACTCATATAGACCTTCGTTTGTCTTAAAGGTTGTTTTCCATTCATCACCTTCTCTCGTCCTGATGTGGTGATATCCACTTTTCAGATCTATCTTAGAAAATAATTTTTCTCCACTTAAGCAATCCATTAAATCATCCATTCTTGGTAAAGGAAATATGTACCTGATGGTGATCTTGTTGATGGCTCTCGATTCTATGCACATTCTCCATCCTACATCTTTCTTTGGGCTCAACACAGTTGGTACTGCGCATGGGCTCAAGCTTTCTCTGACCAAATATTTGTCTAGCAATTCTTGGACTTGGTTCTTCACCTCCTCATTCTATAGAGGTGTTAATCTATACACTTCTTTGTTCAAAAAACTTGCTCTTGGTATCACATCGATATGATGACTGATACTCATGATGGGTGGCAATGATTTTGGTAGCTCATCCACCACTATATCAACAAAATTATCCAGTAGCTCCTGAACTTCTTCAGGGAAATCATCCATTGATGTACTCGTAAGGATGACTCTGGGGTTCCTCACCACAATGAACTGCATCTCCTATTCTTCCTTGACTTCTTTTAGGAGTTCCTTCCCACTCATGAGAAGTATGCCTATGATGGCTTCCTCCTTTTGTAACAATATTGAAATTTTGGCTTTCGGTAACTTAGGAGAGAAAAACATTATAGTGTTTAACTACCGAAATTGTAGATATGAGAAAACAACCATCTGTCTGTCACACGCATCACTGAATGTTCTCTACCTGTCATCTTCAGTCAAATAACGCTGAAATCAGCCCCAAATGCCATACCTTTTATAAATCCTTCCCTCTGTAATCATCTTTTATCTCGCCTCTTCTCCATGGATTTCCATTACCGAAACTCTCTTATTACTTGCTTTATCATTTGACTACATTCCCAATGGACTAATTTCCAGTCCAACCCATCAACCCTAAAAACCTCAAAACTTTCTATTACCCATAGATCTATCCATTGTTAAGCTTATTGAACATCCTATCGAGACATATATTTGAGAGATCCCTCTCGGGTTGGAAGGGGAAACTTCTAATCAAAAGTGGTTCGTGGCTATCTCGTAATTTACTTGCACACAACCCAAATCAAGTTCTAAATGATAAATTATTTTTTCATTTAAAATGTGCTAAGGCTTGGTTCTGTTACAACCTAGAACCAACTCTTGCGACAACACCTATTTTACTCTCTTCTCCTCCATTGGAAACAACATATGTGTCCTACCATTCTTCTCTAATGTATATGTGTTTTTCCTCCCATCATGAATGACATTTCTATCAAACTGCCATGATATTCCCAATAGAATATGGCATACGTCCATGGGGATTACATCACACAGGATTTCATCTTTATAACCTCCTATCTTCATTTCAACCAGGCATTGTTTAGTAATCGTTACCTGGTGTCCTTTTTGCAACCATGAGACCTTGTATGGTTTTGGATGTGCAGTTGTCTTCAGCTCCAATTTCTCCACCATCTCTATGGATACTAGGTTTTCAGTGCTCCCACTGTCAACGATCACCTTACATACTTTGTCCTTAGTCTTGCAAGTTGTCCTGAAGAGACTGTTTCTCTGCATTGGATTTTCAATTTTTGCCTCTAGTTTCAAGAGAACTTTTCTCAACATCAGGGATGCTCCATCATCTTCTCCCTTTGCTTCAACATTTATTCCCCGGTATTCTAAGATGTGAGCTACTCCTCCTTCCTTCTTCTTCTCGAGACATTCCCAAGACATGTGTCCTATCTTTCCATAAGTATAACATCTTACTCCTCCTCTGCCTCTTCCTCTAGAAGAGTTTCTTCCACTACCCTGTCTTTCTAGTGAACTTCCTGCTCATTCTGAATAATTGTGTGGTTTCCCAACCTCATCCTTAGACTGATGTGTTCTGTCATGGTTAAACCCCTTGCTCTTGCTTGGGACCGATATTTTACCTCTTCCTCGCTGACTTTGTTTTCTGGTTAGCTTCTCCTCTGCCTTCAACACAAACTGATAAGAATCCTCCACGGTTCTGACTGAGATCATCCTAACCTCCTCACCTTATCCTCTTCATCTTATAAAAGGAGAGGAGCTCTCATGGAGAAGGGATAAGTTGTTTTTGGCTTGGATGAGATTAGCTTTTGGGATTAGCTTGGATTGGATTGAGCTTTGGAGATTGTTAGCTTGGCTAGATGAGCCATTTTGTCAAGATAGATTGTTAATATTATTAGATCTATGCTCTCAGAATTCTTGGAATGGAAGTGTGTGGGGAACGAAGGACAATTGGAAGGGACCTTACGACATCAAGGCCATGGTTGTAATCTCTCTTTAACATTTAATATGATACAGTGATATGATTCTTCCCTATAAAGCTTGTGTTTTATTGTATGATTCCTTGATCACATACATAGGTTTATATTGAGTTTATGTTATTACTATCACTTTGGTTGGTTGTGTTCTTTTGCAGGTTCATCATTGTATGAGCGTTGGAACGGATCTAGGATGGCGATGGTGAGAAGAAGCGACGTTTAAACGGTATGTCACCTATCCCTCTTTAGTTAGTAAATTCAATATCTAAAACTTAAGGAAAGCGTCATGTTCTTGTGTGTTTTGTTTTAGATCTAGGTGGATCTAGGGAGATCAGTTAGTGTCCGCACCTATTGATTTATCCAATAACAAAATTGGCGACCATACTAGTGAACATATTTTTTCCTATTTAGTCTAGTTTCCCTTGCTTTGATTGCTTGTTTTATGGTCTCTGAGTCTGCGGGAGATCCATCCAGACTCTCTGGATCTGAAAGTTCACTTAGACTCTTTTGTCCTTTTCCAAATTCTCTTTGATTTCAAGTAGTCTCGCACTGTACTGGTCTACAGCCTGCAAAAACCTCTTAGTTTTTCACCCTACTGTGTAATCCAGTGCGACATGTTCAAACCCTACCTATGTCTAGCCTGTGAACTCCACTTATTTTCGTATTGCACCCTATATGTAGGTTGCGAACCCATTTGAAATTTGTGTTTGGAATTAGGCTTTCCTATCTTCTGATGCCCAGTTTTGCTTTGATCAACTGGATTGAACTTTTGGAGCCTAGATTGATGTGTTTACAGTCTGCTTGACATTCTTTGAATTGTTTTTAGCCATCTTTGTTTTGTTTGGTTTTGAAGGATTAGTCTCTTACTTTGGGTGTCTTTCAATTACAAAGCATGTATTTTATTTAGAATGGTTTAGGGAAAGATCATATTTCCTCTGAATAGTTCGCTTTAAAAGAAAAAATTTAGTTTGGGTTTTCTTGTTTTAAGAAACTTCATTATTGCTTTTAGTGAAATTTTTGAAACAAAAATATTTAATTTCTTGCTTTATATTAGATTGGGGGCATCCTTGCATTTGAAGTAGCGGAATTGCATGATTCTTGGCATTTTTTTATCTTAAATTATGAAAAATTTTGGTATTGAATCGTGCATTGGTGTACATTCTTTTTTGCTCATTTCTTGAGAATATTAGTATTGATGAGTTTTAAGATTTTGGGACATTGTGCATCTAGGAACGATAAATGTTTTCTCCTTCTCATAGCATAGCTTTCATCGAAATGAAAATATTGCATCTTCATCTCTTTGCATAACTTTCGAGTAATTCAAAACACCATATTGTTCACGCCATTTTCCTCTTGAGTAACAACATCCATAAAATAAAGTGCTTATAAAAAAAATTGATTAGACATTTTTTATACTTTCTGGTAGAAAACCTACATTAGATTAGTTGTAGGGCTTTGGAATAGGTGTGAAAGATAAATTTCCAAAGCTACAAACAAACATAGTATCTTGTGATAGGGAGAGTTAAATCCACTTACTACATTTTGTCCTGGGAAGCCCTTCTAACACAAGGGTCAATCACGAGGTCACATTGAGACTGACAGAGTTACTTACCCTGCTTTGTTGGTCTTGGTGTAGAGATTATGTGTATTATGGGGGTATCTTGAGAGGTATACCCACAATGATGAGTGGAATCCTTTCAAGTTGATTTCGGGCTAGATACCCTACCCTTGTGCATGGATCGGAGTGTCAACTGTTTCCCCAGGCATCACTGTAGTGATTGCTAACCTTAGTGTCCTATCTCTTTAGGGTATTTACACAAGGTGACTTTGGAGGGGCAAGTCTTCACGATACTTGGAATCGACGTTGGCCAAACTCACTCAGGCTCCTTGGAGGGTATACCCACGATTATGTGTGGGATCTTGCACCAGGGTGTAAGTCCGTTAAGTAGGTCATCAACATAACTTTTCCAACCTCTAGATCTCAGCCCCTTCTTACTTTGTTCTCGCGATGTTGGATTTCATCACCAACTAGTGAGCTCATTGCAAGAAGGTTTTGTTTTCTTGCTTACTTACTAGATTTTTACCGTGTGTTGTTTGTTTTCCCTAGTAGACTCTAGGTTGGATCTTTGTTTTATGTGGCGTTAGTTCCCAAAATTACCAATGAAGGAACCCCTGCTCTAGGGGAACTTTTTATTTTTCCTTCTTATGGAAATATTGGTCCTCCTCACATTGTTACTTTGAGCCTTCTAGGTCTCACAATTGGATTGCCGGTGTGGTTGTTTTCTACTCAGGTAATCCTGAATGCAGTAAGTGCTTCGGTCATAAGAATTTCCCCCCAAGAACATCAACCTCATGTTGATCCTTCACCGTCTTCACCAATAATATCTTCTTTGCCTTGTTCACTTGCAAGGCCTTCTTCCATTTCATCTTCTTCACCGAGTGAAAGATCTCAAGCTAGTAACTTGGTGGATAAGAAGAAGAAGAAACAAAAGAATAAGAAGAAGAAAAATAAGCAAGGATCGAAACTTCCAATCACTATCAAACATGTTGAAAAAAAAATAGTCACTGTTAATTGTGCTAGGAGTGTTGATGATGTCAAGATCACCCAAACAACCCATAAGCCAAAGTACCCTTGTAGGATTTGTAAGGGTAGCCATCTTCTTAAGGATTTGGCTGGTCTACCCAAGGTTATAGAAGTATGGTCTACACACCATGACCAACCCATGTCGTCAGCCTCTGAACAACATGCCGATGACCTCCCGTCAACTAGTCACGATACCGTTGGGAAGAAGAAAAGTAGAGTCAAGTTCCCATGTATGTTATGCAAAGGGAGTCATCTAGCTCACCTTTTCCCTCGTATGGACAAAGCCTCAAAATTACTGGAAGACATAACTGTTTCACAGCCTCAACTTTCAACTGCTTATCGTAAGTTTTCTCTCAACCCCCTTGTAATTGATGGAATGATCACTCCAGACCCATCGTTGGTCAATACAACTGATCATGTCGTCAATATGGTCACGTCCTTAATTGAACCAATTGACAAAGTGGTTGATCTGATAACATCCTCGGTCAATCACGCTCTCCCCTCAAAGAGTGAAACTAAAGCGGTCGATCCGATCCTATCCTCGGTCGATCCCACTCTCCCGTTAGAGAGTGTCACCCAAGTGGTCGATCTGTTTCCACCTGTCGAACCCATTCTCCCCTTGGAGAATGCAACCCAAGTGGTCGATCTGATCTCTTCATCGGTCGATCCTACTCTCCTGCTAGAGAGTAAACGCGATACTGCCCACGTTTTTCTCGTTGATATAGACTCTGTCGTGTCGGGGGGTATTCCTCCTTCTCCCGTGAAACTCCCTCCAAGTAATGAGGCCATACTTTTTAATTGGATTGTGCTAACTAGACCTCATCTTCCCTCTCACATTCCTTTCTAGATTACAGTGCAAGTTTATGGTCGGGACGTTCCTCAGTCGTTGATAGATGAAGGTGCATCCATTATCATTTTTTCCTCTTTTTCTTTGCAAGATTTGGGTTGTCCTTAGCTTGACCCAGTTGTGTAGAATTTGTTAGCTTTTAACAAAAGAACCAGTCAACCTTTAGGGACCCTTCATCAGTTTCCTGTAACTTTGGTAGGGAAAACTGTCTTTATTAATGTCATGGTCGTCCAAGACCCCTTGGATTTTTCTTTACTCCTTGGGCGAGATTATGTCTATGCCATGAAATATATTGTGTCCACTCTTTTTCGCATGATATATTTCCCACACGATGGAAGAATGGTGACTATTGATCAACTTTCATTCATCGGTCTGTTGGGCCCCAACAACTCCCCCTATATTTTTACAAAATTTAAAGGGCCCCTATTAGAATCTTGATAATTAAAATGAGCTACAGAATCAACCTTTTCAAATATTTCTATGCCTTGGCTTGCTTTGAGACAAAATTAATACATTCACTATAGTATGAAACATTCATTACAAGAGTATATGTCAACAGTTAGAAACGAGCATAAAAATCTCAATTTAAATAAAAACGTTAATTTTTATCAAATGTTTACTTTCGTTTAAATTATGATTATCTGTTCATTCTTTTGCTCATTAGCAAGTTTGACTATTTTGAATAATGTGTTCAATACTTCATCAAATAATATCTTGGTTGGTTTCTCATTTTCATAAAATCATTTGGTGATATTAATTAATTAAATTATTTTTTCATTTTGCATCTCATTTCAAAATAATAATAATAAAAGAATTAGCTATCATTTGTTTGATTTTGTAAAGAACTAAAATTAATATTTTTTTTCCATTATGTCACAACCCTAGTTGAATATATGCTTAGCGATTAGTAAGTAAAAATTAATTAGATAATTAATTGTCCTAATATAGTTTTAAGTAAACAATAATTAGCATTAATAATATTAATTAAATATTTATTTATTAATTAATTGTTTATAACTTTTGATTAATTAATTAATTAATTAATTACATATCACATTCAATGACATGGGTAATAAATT
>JZKD02S2010477.1:317740-331521 GCA_000966675.3 Picea glauca
ACGAATCGAACCGAACTGCCATATTTTCGAAATTCGGTCGAATTTGGTAGCTAAAATTTATATAGTTATAATAAGGAGCATCTCGCTAGCATCGAAGATCTACTAGGTATCCTGCAACCCGTGCGCTGCTACCTAGATACCACCATGATTCCAGGGATTACCAAAAAGAGCTTCCCGTATATCAGACTCCTCATTTGGAGACCAGTAAAGCCATTGCAAAGGGGTTAACTGTGTGATAATCCACTCTATGTAACACCGAAATAGGAATCTTCATTTATTGTAACGCATTGTCTGGTAACGTTGCAAGTTATATGAAAATTTTAATTTGTAGAAACTCATGTCATAGTACATGCATAAATTGTGTAGCTTTGACCCTTCATTTTCTTTTCTTAACTTCAATCATGTTATGACAAGTGTTATGACAAGTGTTGGGGTTGCTTTGAAATTTATCATGTTGAATTTTTTCAAAATTTTATGTGCATACTTAGATTGTGAAATAAATATACCATCTTTGGACTGGTGAACTTGATGATTTGCTTTGATGTACACTGTTGGATCACAGCCACTTCTTTGAAATCCATTTTGAGTGAGATAGGAATCTATGTGAATGTACCAAGCTCTAGGATCTTTCTTTAACCAATACAGTGCCTTCTTCAATCTGTAAGCTTTGTTTTCTTGTCCTGGAATCTCATAGCCTTGTTTTCACCGTTTCCATGCACACAACTGGTGCAAATGTTTCATTGAAATAAATTCCAGGTTGTTGTATAAAACCTCTTGCAACTAATCTTGCCTTGTGCTTCTGCACATTTCCATCTGCATCTTGTTTAGTTTTATAAATCCACTTGACACTTATCACATCCTTGTCTTTAGGTACATCTACCAACTTCCATGCCGGATTGTTCTCTATGAATTTAATTTCTGCATCCATGTATTGAGTCCATACATCATCCTTGGAAACTTCTTCAAAAGTTAATGGAACATCTATTTGTGAAAAGAGAGAAAAATATGAAAATGAATTTGTTTTGTCATCGTTATAGATGTCGCGTAGACTTCTTGCATTTCTTGGTAACATACTTGTTAATGTTGGATCTGGAGATGTAGAACTACTTGGACTTCATGTTGGAGTTTGTTGCTTTCTAGGTATAGACTACGCACCTGCAGTTCTTACTAGAGTAGTTTGTGTTGGGATTCGTGTCACAGTTTTATGTGTAAAAGTAATTGTGCACCGATTTGTACATGGTGTTTGAACCACTTCATCCTCTGTGTAACCATGCCCAATAGCATCTTTATTTATGATTGTCCTTTATATGCTTCCATCCCATGCCTCATTCTCTACAAATTGAACATTACGACTAATTATAACCTTTCTTGCAATAGGATCATACATTTTGTATGCTTTTGTATCTTCAAAGTATCCAACAAATATACAGTTATGTCATTTTTTATCTAGCTTCTTTCTCAGTTCATCTGGAACATGTGCGTATGCAACACAACCAAAAAACTTTTAAGTGTGCCACCTTATGATTTATTCATGTCCAAGCTTCTTGAGGACCTTTGTTCTTCACACTCTTTGTCAGACATCTGTTCATGATGTATACTATAGTTTCTACTGCCTCAGCCCAATACTCATTTCAAAAATGTTTGGCTACCAACATACTTCACGCCATTTCCATGATGGTTCTATTTTTCCTCTCTGTGACACCATTCTGCTATGGTGTATACCATGCGGTAATTACTTGTTGATGCCATGAACTTTACAAAAGTTCTGAAAATATCTTGAAACATATTCACCACCTCTATCAGTGCTTAGAACCTTGATGTAATAACCACTCTGCTTCTCCACAAGTGATTTAAACTGTTGAAAACAACCCAATGTGTCATATTTATGTTTTAAGAAATAAATCCATGTCTTTCTTAAGAAATCATCAATGAATGTGAGAAAATAGGTGATGTCACCTATAGATGGCGTTTGCATTGGTCCACAAATATATGAATGTATAATTTCTAGTGGAGCTTTTGCTCTATATTACTTGCCAACTCGAAATGACTCTCTATGTTGCTTTCCAAAAATACAACCTTCACATATTCTTTCTAGTTTTTCAATCAATGGAAAACATTAAATTACCATATCATTTGTATGTAGAAACTTTATACCTCCAAAGTTTAAATATCCAAAACTGAAATGCCATAACCAAGAATCATCCTCCACTTCATATTGGAATGTTGTCTGCATCTCTACACCATTTTCTCCTTTTTCCTTGAAACTGTGCGAACTAACTTTGGAACTATGTGCACTTACTCCTTCACTTTCTTCTTTGAATGCGGTGTTAGATTACGCATCGTTTGTGTCATAGACAACTTGTGTTGTATTTTTCTTCTTGGCTGGCTTCAATGTCAGTGGAAACATTTTGTTACTTGTCATCTGAATTCTTGCAATAAGTTGATTGTTTTTATATCTATCCATAATCACACAATGATTATATTCCATATAGATTCTATATCCCTTTTGTAACAATAGTCCTGTGCTCATCAAATTATACTTCAGACTAGAAACATAATATACATCCGACATAACGTTTCTCTCTCATTGTTTAGTTAAAATGTTAATACTTCCTTTACCTAAGACAACGACTTGGATATCTGTTCCAAGTGTAACTTTAGTTTGGACTGACTTATCCAAACTAGAAAACAACACTAGGTTTCCTATCATGTGATTACTACAACCTGAATCTAGATACCATATATCACAAGGAATTTCTTGAGAAACATTGCATTCAAATGGTGAGATTATTCATATTGTTTCAGTGCATGCCATAAACATAGGACAGGAGGGAGTATTTGTGTTGTTTATTGATCTTAAACTTGCATGTTTTGATTATATTGTCTCCTTTTGCATTCATATGCATAATGTCCATACTTTTTACAGTAATGGCACTGAATCTTTGATTTATCAAATTTTTGATTACTTGACTCACTAGTATTTGGGTTTTGACTTCTTCCACTGGTGTTTCCACAACTTCTACTGCATCCACCTCTAGAAGAGATTCTTCATCTGCCTCTATAGTTTTATATCCCCCTTCCTCTTCCATGGCTTATAGTTGACTGCGCCGAAAATGTATTTTCTACTGACATATTTGACCTATTTAATCTGTGTTCATGATTAATGAGGGAAGCTTGCAATTCATCTAGACTAAACTGACTCATATATTTGTTCTCTTCTAGAGTCACAACAAGGGTATAAAATTTAGGAGGAAGATTCATAAGTATCTTCTCAAAAATATTCTTGTCTTCTATGGTTTCTCCATGAGACTTAATCTGATTTATTAGGACAATAACATGGATATAAAAGGAATCTATTGAATCTGTATCTTTCATTGACATAGTTTCAAAATCTCTTCTAAGAATCTATAGTTTTGAAATATTGACTTTTCACATACCTTGATAAAATGTTTGTAATATATCCCATGCTTCCTTGTCTTGCTTTGTTGATGCAACTCTTGGGACTATCCGCTCATCCATGGCTTGATGTATGTAAAATATCACATTTCCACCTTCTTCCTTTGATTTTTCAAAGCATCATTCTCATCTTGTGTGAGTGCATTGTATGTTTCCTTATATTCTAGTTCCACGTAGCCATTCTCTACTATATCCCATACATCTTGACCCTGAAATAACGCCTTCATGGTCAAGGGCCATAACTCATAATTTTTTCCTGTGAAAGTGGGAGGTTTCATATTTGAAGTAGAAGTTGTATTTTCACCTTATGACATAATTGCTTCTCTTTGAAACTTGTTATGATCAACCTAATATGATCAACCTTCTCTGATCAACCTACTCTGATACCAAATCTTGGATCTACAACGTGCAAAAAAAATCTGCACAGCATAGTGAGAAATACTACACGCCACAAAACTTCGTGGCTAAACTCTCGGGACTTATTGTGCAGTTCACAAACTGCACGATTTACTGTGTGTTGTGATAATGAAACTTAATGAAACAGTTTCTTCACACTGTGCTAATATTTAACTCATAAAATAATAAACACAACAGAACTCAAGAATACTCATGAATATTTCCACAACAAGAATACTTTATTAACAAATTGGGCGTTGCCCACTAATACATAATACAATACTATGTCGAGCTTCGACTCCAAAAACTTTTGAACAACTTCTGCAAAATCTTTACAAAACCAGAGCTTGAGCTCTCGGACTTCTTTGAATCCTCACAGATGTTGTTTCTAACTATCAACTCGACTCTCTCTATTGTTTGTATCGACTACTTACAGACTTGGACATATATAGACTAAGACTAAGACTTCTTAAAGAAGTGAACTGACTCAAACAATTAAGGTGACAATAAATACGACTAAATCTCATCTTCATAACATAGCTTGAGAAATATAAATATCGACTCATTAAATAAACTTTTGCTAACACGCTTACTTGATGTATATGTCTGAAAAACTAACGTCTATGTTTTTGTGATAGACAGATTCTGCATAAGCATGAAGCTCATGTCTTGTAACTAATATCTATGACACACCTTAGCAAACCAAAACAACTTGTGGTATTCTTATGATTGGTCTAAGGGAAGGTTCTTTATTTATAAGGTGAAATTAGAGGCAGTTGGCATGGTGAATGAATATTTTTCTCAACTAGAGTATATCATCTAATTGGTGCTAATTTGGAATTTGTTTGACAATGTTTCCTAGCTTCTAATACAAAATTGGTGTTGTGGAGGTTTTAGCACGAACCTGTCTTGGTGTTAGGAGATGATTAGGATATGAACATTTTGTGATGATTGAGAATTGAACATGCCCTCTATGATATTTCAATGATCAATAAACCCTGTGGGCATGATCATTAATGTGGAGTAAAACGTATTAACATTTTTTCCCTATGCACAAAAACATAAGAGCACCACCACACAACAACACATTTGTAAAATTATATTTTTCTTGAAAAGGTCATAAAATCTATCCTAATTCAATGTATAAATACAATTTTAATTATTATCATATTATTAGTTTTTGTGGAAGGCTTGGGACTATAGAAATCATTTTTGTGTTGAATGTGTTTTTATTTTCAGGTTGACCAAAATTTTTGTGTTTTTTTCCAAAGTTAAACTTTGTGGAGAGAAATCAAAATATTTGTTTTGTGTTCTAATTGGTCATTTAAAACAACATCTTATTATAGGGTCGACTACGGGAATTGAATAGGTAAACTAATTATTAAATGTTAGTATATGGTTGGAAGGTCTGCATGTACAAGTCTCAAATTTTTGAGACCATGATGGTTTACGAACCTTGCTAAGGTGTCAACTAGAAATTGGTTGCATTTAAAGCGATGGGCCCGAAAACATGCATATATATTTACTATAAGATATATAGAAACATATATGAATTATTATGGTTCGAGGTGGGTAAGGATTCCTATTCATCAAGTATATTACTTCTATCGAGTTGGTCTTTGTATTGAAATATGTATTTTGCAATTAGTTCATGGTTCATGTAGTTGTTGTTTGATAGAGTTTGTTTTGTGCATAGTGCGGTTACCTCTGTTGTGTTCGTGGTTTTTCCAGAAACAAGTCAAGTCGGGTGGGGATTGTTTCAAATATTGTGTAGGCTGAAAATAATCAAAGGTAAAGAGGGAGAGAAGGTGTTACATTTTGATGTTGTGTTGTTGTTTGATAGAGGTTGATTTGCGCATAGTGCAGTTTCTTTTGTTGTGTTGTTGTTTTTTTCAGGATCAAGTCAAGTGGATCTGGGGCTGCTACAAAGAAAATTTAATACGAATGTAGTCAAAGGTGAATAGGGAAAGAGGGTGTTTTTTTTTGAGGTTGTATTGTTTACTTTTGTTTTGGGTTTCTTAATTGGTTTATCGACTTTGTCATATGTTATTTTTTAGAGATATGGAGTTGTTCTAGATTTGCAAGTGTTGGAAGTGGCGAGTTCCCAGAGTTCTAATTTTGTGGCTGTGGAAATGTGCATCGAAGTGTAATAAATCATGTGCATTGTATGCTATATTCAAGGGAAAATTAGGTCTTTATTGTTATTTTGTGTTTCCCTATTGTCGGCTTGCATTCTTCATCTTGTTTTGTAGCTAATTGATTCTATGGAGATGGTGCAAGCGTAAACTTAGAGTAGTGAATTATTTTTCATGTATTGTAGAGCAATTTTGTTTTTAGGTTGGTGCATTACATTGTTTTCCACTTGTTATTTTTTTTTGGGGGGGTTTGATTATAGTATATGCATCTATATAGTTCAGAAAAATGGGCATTCTACAATTTTTTCGAAGGATTTTTCTATGAACATATGGTGTCATTCGATGCAGCTATGTCTTGCACATCTCGGCAGTGGCAAATGAGTATCGTTGACATGATAAGTGTTGTATATTTTCAATGCTTGTGTGGAGAATTCATGCTAGGTGGTTTTGTGTTGTGAGATTGTATTTTTCATCTTATTTTGTAGTTGATTGATGATATGGAGATAGTTCATGTATAAAGTTAGGGAGCAGTGCATTATTTTACATGTGTTGTAGAGAAATGTTGGTTTTAGGTTGGTGCATTGCATTGTGTTCCATTTGTTTTTCTTTTGTTGGAGTTTTGATTGTAGTATAGGAAGATATAGTTCAGAAAGATTGGCATTTTGCATCTTTCCTGGAGGATTTTGCTATGTATATATGGCGACACTCTGTATGGCTATGTATTGTGCATCTTAGTAGTAGAATATTGGTATCGTTGTGTTATTCCGTGTGTTTGCATGACAAATTGTGATAGAAAATGTAATTTGGATGACATTCCAACGATTTGTCACAATTTTGATGGATTTGAAAGAAAATGGAAGTCATTTAGATATTTTTTGTTGTGATAGATGCATAGTTGTGCAGAGGGAAAAGATATGGCTATTGCAAAAACTCCATCCAACCTCAAAGGTGGGCAAGTAAAAAGGCTTGTGACAAGCAAATTGTTCAAATAGCTTGCAAACATGGGATTATGAACAAAGAAAATAGCAGGATGCCAATTTTCTAAAATGTATTCTACACATATCAGATACTTTTCAAATAGCAATAGCCATAATAAAAAACCATCAAGAAATTTACAAATAAACAACACATTTTCTTGGCACTACTTCTAGATGTGTCGTGTTTTATCCTAAATCAGAGAAAATCAATTTATTATAAATAATTGATCTATTTTGCAAATTATGTTTCTTATCACAATGACAGACATAGAACTATTGGATGGAAGTCATTTAGATATTTTTTTTTTTGCGAGACACATAGTTTTGCGTAGGGAAGAGATATGGCTATTGAAAAACCTTCGTCCATCCTCAAAAGTGGGAAAGTAAAAAGGCTCACGACAAGCAGATTATTCAAATAGCTCACAGACCTAAGATTACAACAAGGTGAAGAGAAGGATGTCAATTTTCTAAAATGTATTTTACACATATCAAATACTTTTCAAATATAAATAGCGATAAGAAAAAATCATCGAGAAGTTTACATATAGAAACCACATTTTCTTGGCACTACTTCTAGATGTGTCGTTTTTTCTCCTAAATGAGAGAAAATAAATTTATTATAAATCATTTATCTATTTTGCAAATTACGTTGCTTGTCACAATGATAGATGCGAAACTATTGGAAATGTTGACGTGTGGTAGGGTGACCTTTGCAGGTTCTCGTTACAAGGATTAGAAATAGACATTCTTAAGTACACCAAGTATAGTTGTGTGGGGTGCACGAGGATTGAATACTTTCGATGCTCACGCTGAGAATTCATGCAACTTATTTTATGGAATTTGAAGAGTTGGTTGCACATATACTTGTGCAATTGACAGAGCAATGTCATAGACACTCTTACATAGGTGTATGGTACACAAAGTTGGTACTTTGTCTATTTAGCACTTGGTCTATATTCAGGTTTTGTGCAGAAAACTGATACGTCTTCCCTTTCCGCACTACCATAGTTTTGCATATTGCATTGTGTTTTATACTTTGTGATCTATGCATAGTGCAGTTACTTGGTTTCATTCATATTTGCATTGGCATTGGTGTAGTTTTTAGGCAATCCAATTCTCTCTTATCAACTATATTGTTGGATCAAATGGTTGAATGAGATATTCTTGATGTACATCATATAAAAAATGTTTTTTTTCTACTTGCATAATGTCCAAATATAAATGGGTTGCATATATGTCATTGCATCAAGGCCAATATCAGGATTGACATCAACCAAACTTTTATTTACACATATATCGACTACCTTTCGAATAAAAAGAGAGATAATAAAAAACCATCGAGTAATGTACACATAAGAAACAAATTTTCTTTGCAATGCTTCTAGATGGGTGGAGTTTAATCCTGAATTGGAGAAAATAAATTTATGATAAATCAGGCTTCTATATTTCAAACTACGTCACTTTTCACACTCAGTGATGCATAACTATTGGAAATGAAGAAGAACGAAAGTGTAGCAATGTGGGAGAGTGACCTATGCGGGTTCTCCACACAAGGATAAAAAAATAAACTATCTTAAGTGTTAAGGTTTAATATTTTATTAGGTTACCTTTCTATTTACTAGATAACAATAGCATAGATAGGATCACTGAGAGAAACACAATCACAAGAGTACCAATCATTTATCCTGGAAAACCCTCAAGGGGAAGAAAACCCAGCAAAACTTCCTTAATATAGATAGTCAATACAATGCCAAGATAATGAACCAAACAACATAGAAATTCCTCTCCTAAGGATGTGCCTCTCTTTCTCTTCCTTCTTCCGGCAACTGGTAACTACAGCTTCCTTCAATACTTGCACACTAGATGAGTGAGATGAGTGTGTGTCTAAATGAGGCGATGGCCTCTCTTATTTATAAAATTTTGACATGTGTGGAAGTGTCTCTTCACTTGTAGGGCCGACTTCTTCTTCTGGGTGGTTATAACCACCTTTAATATATTTTGGGGCTGACTTCTTATTTATCCTATTGCAATTAGGGTTTGACCAATCCGCAAAAGGGGATTTGGTCAATTACAATGCCCGACATGATCAATCCACAAAAGGGGATTAATCTAATCAATAATAAATATATTTTATCTTTATCCACAAAAGGGGATAAACATATTCTTTACAGTTACACAATATTTTAACACTCCCTCTTAACAAGAAGGATATTCTTTATCTTTTGACAAGTCACTGGAGGTCAACATCAAATAGGTAGAAGCATCCGTTGAATAACATCATCAACTGGGCAACATCATCAACTGGGTAACATCATCAACTGGATAACATCATCAATTGGATAACTGGAGGCATCCACTTGGTCATCTGGCATCATGATCATTGACTGGCATATCTATAAATCATCATAATTTTTGTTCTATTTATCTCCGCGCCGAAGATACTCTTTCTTTCTTTTGTCTTCACGTGGAAGATACTTCTTTCTTATCTTCACACATAAGATGTCTTATCTTCACACCGAAGATATTCTATGAGTTTTTCCATTCCTTTTATGTTATCCCTTCTCTTGTAGTCATCTATCTCACCCATCCACTAGGGAGGACTACTACCATAGACTCACTCCTAGTCATCCCACATGAACTAGAGAATCTAATATGCTAGCCTCGGCAAGACTAGACTCCCTTTCCATGATCCACACAGGATCACGACACAAACCTCAAGAGCCAACTAACCATTCCACATAGTCAAGGTTTGTGATCCAGGCTACTCATCCCTTGGCCAGAGGAGAGTATCTGCCCACTGCCCCTTGGAGAAACATCCACATTCCTCTCTATGAGGGTGGTCACACCTGTCTCTATGAGGGTATTCTAGCATGTCCCTAGAGTATCCAAAACTCAACACTTGGACAGAGGCCAACCTTGGCAAATTTCTCATTCCCCTTCTCTACGAAGGTCTCTTCTCTTTTCCTTCTCTATAAAGGTCTACCTATGGGATTTCTCTTCCCTTCTTTACAAAGGTATTTTCTCTTTCTCCTTCTCTACGAAGGTCTAGCTATGGGATCTTAAAAAAATCTCTTGTGGTGAAAAACCTTCCCATGGTATAATACCATGCTACCCATCTGCTAGGCTCCATCCATCTACTAGATAACTCTCATATTGATCAAAATATCTAGGCACAATCCATATTATTTTCTAACTGCATTAAATCACGATCCTTCATTTCAAACTCAGAGACATGGCTCCCTCTTGCACCACGATAATAGCTTGTAATAATCATCCTTGAAGTTCTCTTCTGTAATATCCTGGGTGCCTTCTTGAGTTCACATATTTCTTTCTTTCTGTCTTCATTCTGGATCAACCTACTCCCGCTGCATCTATAATAATGGTACTGGATCAACCTGTAGATACCTGCATCTCATCCACTATATCCGAGTATCCATCTTTTTCTTCATCTTGAATATTTCTTCTCTGCATCTTTAGGAGCCTCTTGCTCCTATATAAATATTGGATATTGTCTGGTCTTTACTGGTTGTCATAATATCATACGTCCTTCTCGTGTTGTCTAACTTATGCATGTCAAGGAATAAGTTATTTCTTTCGAGACTTGTAAACTTACTTACAATATGCTTTCTTTGTCACTCTCATGAGTGATCATATATGAAATAAATATTTTATCTCTTTCTTCATCCTCTTCTTTGATACTTCCTTCATACGTCTGGATAGACACTGAAATAAAACGAGGTTAATTAACATTCTCACAAAAAACTAACTTGTAATGAGAAGGTATTAAAGTAAAAAAGATACTAAAAATAAACATGAATATCTATCTTTTGTTTTTGTGTGGGGAGGCTCTACGGACTCCACCATTTTATTTCTTTCTTCAGATCAACTATATTCAACTTAAAGTACATAATCCTTAATTTCTGCTAAATCTTTCTTTGACGGAGGGTATTCCTCTTCCTCTGCCACATGTGTTGGATGATTTATTTTCCCTTTTCCTTGAGGACAATCATAAAAAAAGTGTCCCAACTTTTGACAGTTGTAGCATCTGATATTTGAAACATCTCTCTTCTTATCTAGAACTCTTACAGAGTTAGCTTCTTTATTTCTCTTCCTGAAGAAACTTGTTTTGTTCTTTTGAGCTGTAAGAGATACCTTGTCATCAACAATTAATCTCTTATGTTGGTCTGCAAGTCTAGATTCTTCGTGTGTGCAATCTGCCCATAGCTTATCAAACTTGGGTAACTTGCTTCTTTCACACACTCCTTGTACAAAAGGAATCCAAAATGTTGGAAACCCATGTAGGGTTGTGGTTACAAGTTCTTTGTCACTAATGACATCTCCAATAGCTGCAAGCCGATCTCTGATCTGAGAAACTCTCATAAGATAGGATGTGACAGATTATGAGTTGTCCATCCTCATATAACCTGCTGACAGAAACTCTCATAAGGTAGGATGTGATAGATTAAGATTTCTACTAATGTCTTTTCTTTCATATAACCTACTGAGTGCTTCATACATTTGCCTTGCTTCTTGTAGTTCTTGTAGTACACCTACTGTAACATGTTCTAGGAGATCATTCTCATCTAGAATCATCTGCAACCTATGCTTCCAAGATCTAAAGTTTCTAGATCCTTCCAGCATGCCTTCTACCCTCATGTTGGTAGCCATTCTTTCTTGTAGAAGAAACCCTAGCCCTCTGGGCTATAGAAATAATAAAAAAATTAAATTACTTGGATCTGAAAACTGAACTCACCAAAAGATCCGTTGGACTGAGGCGAGTAGCCTGGTGTGTTTACATTTCAGAAAATCCAAATTTTATACCTCCAAACTTGATCTGCGGATTTCTGGAATGGTGCTTCTGGTTTTCTGGTACTTCTAGTACACTGATACACTGGTACTTCTGGTTTTCTAGTACTTTGTGAAAACTAGGGTTTCACTTTCCGAGAGATATAGCCACTGAAAAAGTGCATTGAGGATGCCAAAATGTTCCTTGAGGTAGGGCACACCTTTCTAGATGTATTTGAGGATGAAAACCTTCTTTAATAAAAAACCCTAATTTTCATGTACGACAACAGTGACGTTTTTCTTTTTCCTGTGAAAAATGCTCTCTTCAACTTAGCTCTGATACCATGTTCAGGTTTAATCTATTATTCTATTTACTAGATAACAATAGCATAGACAGGATCACTGAGAGAAACACAATCACAAGAGTACATAAGCATTTATCCTGGGAAACCCTCAAGGGGAAGAAAACCCAACAAAACTTCTTTAATATAGATAGCCAATACAATGCCAAGATAATGAACCAAACAAAACATAAATTCCTCTCCCAAGGATGTGCCTCTCTTTCTCTTCCTTCTTTCGACAACTGGTAACTACAACTTCCTTCAATACTTGCGCACTAGATGAGTCAGTTGAGTCTGTGTCTAAATGAGGCACTGACCTCTCTTATTTATACAATTATGGCATGTGTGGAAGTGTCTCTTCATTGGAAGGGATGACTTCTTCTTCTGGGTGGTTATAACCACCTTTAATATATTTTGGGGCCTCTTTAATATATTCTAGGGCTGACTTCTTATTTAGCCTATTACAATTAGGGTTTGACCAATCCACAAAAGGAGATTTGGTCAATTACAATGCCCGACATGATCAATCCACAAAAGGGGATTGATCTAATCAATAATAAATATATTTTATCTTTATCCACAAAAGGGGATTAATCTAATCAATAATAAATATATTTTATCTTTATCCACAAAAGGGGATAAGAATATTCTTTGCATTTCCACAATATTTTAACATTAAGTGCACCAAGTATAGCTATGAACACATGGCAGTGGTTTCTAGCGCATGTTAGTGGTGGTAGAGGATATGGCTAGAACAACCAACACTGTGTATTTTCACTGGTTGTGCAAAGAATTCATGTTGGTTATTATTGTGTAGTTTGGCACCTGCTATTGCAAAAGATCTGTCCAACATTGAAAGTGGACAAGTAAAAACTCTTTTGACTAGAAAATTATCGAAAACAAATAGATTGCATAACTTGAATTACACCAAATCCAAGAGAAATATGCCAATCGACTAAAATGTCTTTTAGACATGTATCAACTACCTTTTGAATAGTAATAAACATAATTAAAAACCATCGAGCAATGTACATGTAAGCATTACATTTGCTTGGCACTGTTTCTAGATGTGTGGTCTTTATTCCAAAAGAGGGGACAATTTTCTCATAGATCAGGGACCTAATTTGAAAATTGTTTTGCTTGTCATAATGATTGATGCGAGAGTATTGGAAATGAAAAATTGTGGAAGTATAACAAGGCACGAGGATGCTCGGTGTCAGTTCTCCACACAAGGATTGAAAATAGAGGGTCTTAAGTACACCAAGTATAGTTGCGCGAACTGTATGGGGATTCAAAATATACTAAGCAAATGGTTGTTCTATTTTCAGTTATTGTGCAAGATTCTAGAGTTTGGATTCTTGCATTGAGAATTCATGTCACTTATGGTTCCACATTTGGAAATTTGGTTGCATAGACACTTGAATGATTGGTGGAGCGATGTCATCGGTACTTCTGCATAGATGTATATTACACAGAGGGGATGCTTTTTCTATTTAGCACTTGATATATATTCAAATATTTTATGGAGAACGATTGAATTTGTTCTTCCCGCATTGATGTAGTCTTGCATCTCTCATCATGTTTGATAGTGTGCACTTTGTGCATAATACAATTAATTGGTTTATTCAATTTAGCATTGGAATTAGCTTTGCAGTGGTTCTAGATGCATGGTGTTTTCTGATATATATATA
>JZKD02S2010477.1:331604-348406 GCA_000966675.3 Picea glauca
AATCAATGAGCTATATTGAAAATTACATCAGTTGTCACAATAAGGGATGCATAACTATTGGAAGTGTGGAGTCACAAAAGTGTAGAAATGGAGCACAATGTCCCGTGCATGTTCCCTACACAAGGATTAAAAATAGATCGTCTCAGGTAGACCAACTATAGGTATAAACATGTGGTGGAACTCAGTGAAGGAACGTCTTGGGAACTTTGGCAATGGCAGAGGAATATCACTATCACAACGAGCACTATCTATTTTCAATGCTTTTGCATAGGATTTATTCCTCGTATTATTGTGCAGTTTCACACCAACTATTGCAAAAGCTTCATCCAACCTCAAAAGTAGCAAATTAAGAAGGATTTTGACTAGAAAATTATCCAATACAAATAGATTGTAGACGTGACATTACTCAAAAACCAACTACAAGATGCGAGTATGCTAAACTGTGTTTTACACATATATCAATTATATCGTCGACCAATTTACAGATAAGTAGCACATTTGTTTCCCACTCCTTCTATATATGCCACATTTCCTTGTAGTGTGTGGACTTTAATGATTGTGTGTGCTATATGCATAGTAAAATTAGTTTTTTTAATTCAAAATTGCATTGGCATTGGTTTGGTGTTTAGGAAAACCCAGTTCCCTTTTATCAATTGTGTTCTTGGATCAAAGGGTTGAATGAAATATTTTTGATGTGCATCATATATGCGAAAAAAATTTAGTTCTTCATTGTTATTTTTCTTTTCAGGGGTGGGTTAAATTGGTCAAGAGCTATCTCATAAACTATGTACATGGAAAAGGAATCAAATATAAACATAGAAAGAAACAAGGTATGTTGTTTCGAGAATTTTTTTTTTTAAATATGTGTGTGTGTGTGTGTGTGTGTCTTACGATTTATTGGATGTTATAGCCATATCTTGAAAATCATTTGGTTGACAAAAACTAAGATGAACAAAATCGTGTTTTTGTATCCTTGTTACATATTTAGGAAGTTATTTTTTAGTTAATTTCATGTTTTTAGTGACAGCTGATGAAACTTGTCGTTTGTCATTTGGAGATTTTATAAAAGTGCATTGAAAAAAAAAATGAACTTAACTATGAAAACTTCAGAGTGTAATGTTATACTAAATCAACAATTATTTCGTTGTTGGATCAAGAAATTGTGTGGGGCATTGCAAGTACCTAATATAGCAGATATTATGGTCGCAAAGAAAATAAAATATTGGCAATTTGCATTCTGTTTGCATCTCCCTGCCATCAATCTACATTGTTGTTTGACTTGTTTGATGTGCATTTCATCAAAACAGTTATTGATGTTAAAAAGGGAAATAGGGAAAAGAAAAAAACATGGAACAAGAATTGAAGAGATGCATTTTTCTAATTTCATTGGTGCACTATTCATTTGTTGTTACTTAACACTGTGTATCTCATGTGATTTTCACATAAGGGTTTATTTGTGTAGTAATTGAGTTTGGTTTATTTCTTTCACATGTAAATGAAATAGAGAAATTGTAAGAGAGAAAGAAGAGACAAGCAACGCAGAAGAAGAAAGTGAAGAAAAATGTCCCACTAGAATGTATGTCTATAACAATTGGACAAGAAATAGCCTTTTCTTTGGTAACTTATATGCAGATGTAACAATATATATCGATGTTCCATAGTACTGTGTATAATCGAAAGTGCATATTGCATCTGTGGATATTGTTTCAGTAGTGATTTGGACATCCATTTTTTTGTCAAGATTTGATACCCACAACTACAACTTACGAGTTTATTGAATGTTTTATGGTGAAGTGAAAAAATTATCGTCGTAGAATATCTGGGAATTACAAAGATGTGCCAGCCTTCTGTCATATGTAAATGGACAATGTATTGGCTAGAAGTGCATTGACGAAGTAAAAAAATTATAGCATTAAAATATATAACCATTGAATTGAGAAAAGACAGGCCAGATTGAAAAACAAAATCACAATTTGGATTATTTTCATTTGAAAAGAACGATATATACAAAGACAGACTAGTACATTTCATAGAACTACACTATGTACTTTGCTCATTTGAGAAATGGTTGCATGGCTCTGGGCCATGGATTCTATGTTGTTAATATGTGATTTCCCTGTCATTTAGCACTTACCTATTAACACCATTGCTTTATGCAATTGGTGTTATAATGCAGCAAAAAGATAAAGCAGAGATAATCTTGACATCTAGTGCATAATGGATTTTTTCTCTAGAAATTGCAATCTATTGCATACTTCTAGCGCTAAGATTCAATACTTAGTAAGTTTCACATGATATTGACTTGGTGGTGCTTATATCATGTTGTTCTTGGATATTAGAAAGGTGCTATGTTGAATTATGTGTGTTGTGAATGTAGGTAGGTTGGATACACACACATTTCTTGAGTAAGTGCAAATCCTTTGTTTGGGTTGTTGTTGTAGTGCCAAAATTTTTTTGGAATGAGTAAGGTGTTCCTAGAGGTAGTATCTCCATTTGGTGTACATATTTTTAGGATGATGACATATATTTTCTTTCGCTTTGTCTCGACATGCAAAGTGTGGGCCTGGTTCATCATGTATTCTAGAAATTGAAGAAGTAATTGGTCCAAGTCCCACAGCTAGAACTTTGTCTAGTTACTCGAGTACTTGAAAATTCCACAGACGAAGTGATTGTTGCAATGGATAGGCCCAATGTCATACTCTTTTCTTGATCCTCTTAGTTTATAGCCAAGAAGAAGATGAAAACTAGAACTAGTGGAGAGGGCAGTCTGCATAATGCATCTACTAGGTTCAACAAAGGTGTTCATCCATGGCAATACACACAACAAATGTTGACAAAGAAAGATGGAGAAACACAAGATCTTTGAAGGACAGTTCAAGCAATTGTTTGGAAAGGATAGGAATATTAATCATCGACTATATGTTGGATCCTCTTCCCAACATTTCCTTCTTAGTGCGAGCCGATGTGATAATGAGACCTGGGACTGCAACTGATCTGCATGATTTGTTTCTTGTAGTAAATTACATGTTTTCTAAGAAATTCAATGGATGCGAGGAATTTTCAATTGAATTATGATTCCTGGAATAAATAGACCTAGTAGTTGGGTGGCTGGTAGAAATGGTCAATTGAAAGCTAGTGGGAGTTGTATTCATGGATAAATGTGTATTATTTGGAAATACTATGGCCCTGAAAATTGGTATAAATAGTTCAAAAGACAATCGAAAATTTACACAGTGATGTTCATTTTTCCGAGTGGTATCCATGTGCTCATGTTCGTATACTGATACATTACAATTTGGATCTAGGCTCCTTTGATTTTGTATGCATTGCCAATGATTCATCGTACACCTAGCGGCCTTTTCCACCATCAGGTTATAACTATTAGAATGTCCCATATGTGTGTGATATGACTATATCATATTTCTTGACGCTTCGATAATGCAAAACGCTCTAGAGTGTTTGTGTTGCCTGTGCAAGAATGTTGTCATTTCTAGTGTCCTATGTATTTACCATGACTTCCCATGTAATCTGATATGTGAAAATACGTTAACATGTCAGGTCTTCTTGTAAATGGCTAATTAAAGAAGATTTTAACAAGAAGTTTTTTGAGATATGGTTACATCTTGAGTTAGTGCATCATTTTCATAGGTGATGTGCAAAGCCTCAAAACTAGTAATCAATTCACAGTACTTGTCATCTGGAAGATTCCTCCAAGTTAATGTCCATGTCATATCGTTCAATTTTAGCAAGGACATTTGACCATGGACCTTCTCTAAATTGTCTCTTAAGAAATATTGTTACTGGAGCATGTGTTGCATATCTTATTTGCACAACAATGCTATTTTATTTTTCTATCTAATATAGGTTTGTTTCTTTAAATGCATTTTGATAAAATGGAAAGTTACCAATAGTACATTACCGAGGTCATATTGATTTAAGGCCAGATGCATAAGGAATATTTATTAGCATGTTCTTTCTATACCCGAGTTAGTCACAGAATACGAGAAATGATTAATAGAAGGAACTGTGTATTTACTAACATCTGCTTTCTAGACCCGAGTTATTCATGGAATACATGGAGTGATTAATAGAAAGCATTGGAAAGTTTATTGACAACCACAACATTTACTTTGCACAAATTCTAGTTAGCCTTTGTTTTTCGCTAACCAAATTTCCATAAATCACTTGGTCATTGTGAAAATTTCCTAGCTATCAGAGTGCATGGCTATTATATTTCCATAGGTCCATAAAAAAAGTTTTTCATTGATTGATAATTGTTGATGCATTCCAATTGTCAGATCTGGCTTGAAGTATCATGCAAATGCATATAGATCTTCTAGCATAAAAGTACAAGTTTTTAGCAGTGAAAAATGCTATGTGTTAATGTTCAGAAGAATGTTTGTTATGCTTGGAAATTATTTTTCCTTTGTAGGAATTTTGGCAGTTTAAAATTGTACATGTCATTAAAAACATTTCAACGCTATGTGTCATATCATGTGAAATGTGCTTTTGTGACTTGCATAGTTGATGTGCATATTTCCTACGAAAGAAAAATAAAGACATCTGTATGTCAAATTAAACATAGTATAAAATATATTGTATGTGCTTTGCATTCATGTATTTGTTCTTGCAAGCACGAGAAGTTGGACAAGCCAGGGAAGTATTAGTACTAGTGCATTGCAGACATACTCCCAACAACAAATCCATAGGTAAATTCCTGTAGGCTATTTTTTTTTACACGTTGAAATTTCATCACAAACCAATAGTGTCGGGTGCTTATGCAATTTGCAAATTGCTATATTCAGTTCAGGTGAAATAGGTATACCTGCAATTGAAGAAATCAATGTTGGGAAGTCAAGTCTAACAGGAACACGTCAAGCAACTATACATGCACATCAGGACCAATTGGAAAGTTATGTATATAAAAGTGTACGTTTTGAAGCTGGACAAGAAATATAGTGAATTTTTTTTTTATATTGCTTATTTCCTACAATTTTTATTCCATGTTGTAGTTCAACAAGTTTGAATATTGTCTCAATAGAGGATTTGAATAGTCACAAACCTGGGGTGGTATTCATTGGAAACGTGATGGTTTTTTACAACACATGTTTGGATAAAGTGAATAGATCATGAAAAATATTGCCTGCTGACATGAAAACTGAAAATAGAATGATGACAATTACATTGACTATTCCTGCACACCTCATTGAAAGAAATGAGCAAATTATTGTTCTGAGGGCTGGAATATCTATTACAAATTTCAAAATTCTACCAAAAAGTGGCTATGACCATGGTGATTGCAATCATGTTATATCTATACTTGAATCAAGTGTTGTCGAGACAACCTCTCCAACCTTGAAATAATACAATTTCGTGCCATAAACAAGAATCAAGCAATTTGCAAGTAATATAGACATGTATCCAATCGACACTATTGGATTGGTTGTCACACTAGCTAGGGAAGTCAGATCGTAGTATTGTTTGCAATAAAACATGGAAACACAAAGGATGACAAAGAAACAATATGATTTCCATTGTGAATTTATTTTGTATATGTTGTTATATCTTAGGTGTAGCGATATGACAACTACAATATTTTATGTAACAACTGCAGTTGTTCAAGCCATATTGACATTTCTTCGCTTCAGTTGAACAACAATTGCAAATAGGGAAATTTCTCATTTTTCTATTTAAAAATATAAAAAAGAGGAGATATGTAAAACAAAATGTGTTCCACACAACACACTCAACATTTATAATAGAACTCACAACAAAACTAGTTAAAGATATAAAAACACTAACTAGGTTGACAAATGTTGTAAGTATAGATTGACAACTCTATCTACAAATATCGTGTACAAGACTATTTGAAAACATATTCATATATACATATAGATTAAATTATTAAAATTTGTATTGTATAAAAATATTGATGGTACAATGATAGTAGCAAATGCATATTCAACTCCATTTGAACCTGTTTGTGCATTTTACAACTCTCCTGCAGGGGCATCTACTTTGATAGAAAATTAAATGTTTGAATGCGTAAGATGTAATAAGAGATGCCATTTTGTATATAATCATTTTCTAGGTGTCTTTATACGTACAATAAAAAAAAAATGTGCAATGCACCGCCAAGGAACTTGTATTGCAGGAACTGCTTCCTGGCCTAACAAAAATGCAATATGAAACATATTTGCAAAAGAAACCCAAAACAGTTTTTATGTTACACAATTTTGAAGTACATGTAAAATTTACCTTAAACAAAGATAATGTTGTGCTACATGTGGGATAGAGATTGAATGAAGACAACATCAATGTGCATGTGCAATGACTTATCTTTATTTCTTTTTGAATTCTTTGTACAAATACTATAACTATAATCTAGTTATTATTTTTTATATTGACAAAAATGTTGATGTGTAATGTGACATACATCGTATATACATATTTCATGTGTAGTTATTTAATACCAACAATAGCGCATGCATTGAGTCGAATGTGTTTGCTAGAAAATGCTAGCATTGCAATGTTGTTCTATTGCAATCTTTGCAATTCAATTATGTCAAAAATTTGGATGCACATTGGACTAGATGTTTAGATGTTATTGGTCATGTTACATTGCAACATTGATATATTTTTACAAGAGATAGATTGCAATTGGAACAACGTTTTCTATTCAATTCTTCGAGTATTGTCATTGCTATGGAATTTGTAACGCAGTTGATCCAGGTGGATATCGGGGGCCACCCAACTATTCAGACTATCTCACATATAGGTGTCATCTTGACAGTTTCAGTTTTCATCTTGGCAATTATTTTCTAGTTTTTCGGGTCCTAAAATTCTAAGGCTGTCTTGAGGCCCTAAACAACATTTTTTTGGCATGAAATAGTCACACCATAGACAAATTTAGAGTGTAATGGAAAAATGTGTATTCATTGGATAGACCTTTCCAATGGGATATTGTGCACCTAAAACGAATATCGTATGCAAAAGTTATGACCCCGGGAAGTTGATGTACCAACTTACCCCAATGGGGCCCACATGGATTTTGGCGCTTCATCTCCTAGGGTTTTGTTTTTTGTATTCCTAGGGCTTTGGAATTAATGATTGATGTAAAAATTCCTTTGGAGCCTCATTGTACTCATCTTCTTGGGAATGATCGTAACCGTCACATCTGTTCTTATAGATAAGCCTCCACCATTCTAGCAAGATTGTTTCAATTTGCATTTTATAGTTTCAACATATTTTTTATTGAATAGAAGAAAGGTTTGACTATATAGATACGTATTAATTTCGTTCTTCTCATTAAATATGTATCATTGGTATCATAGCGATATTCTCCTTCTCATTCTTAGTGCATGTCCCTGACGACGTCAGGATACAAAGAGTTGGGTCTCGAGCTTGTTTCTCTTGAGGAAAAGATCTATCGCACGCCCAGGCGACCTTCCATGGTGGGAAAAAATAAATATGACAAGACAGGATATCCTTTCAAATTGTTTCTCGAGGAACCCCTCACACAATAGAGATACGCGATGATGGATATTTTTGTGCAAATCCTTTGACGACTACCAACAAGTGACGAATATTCCTCGAGCAGAGGTGTCGCCCCCTTCAAGGTACAAATCAACTTTCATATTCCTATATTTGAAGCTCAGAGAAATGCATATTTTATAGACAAATTTTTTAATCTACTAGAAGGATATTATTTTTTCCATAACTTTTCCAATAGAGAAAATATTACACTTATGCTCCTCAAATATGTCCCCCATGTCAAAGATTGGTGGGAGACTTTTTGTGAGAAAAAGGAAATAAAGGAACCCTCAGTATTTATAGTTGAATTTGCCTAGGAGTCCTTCAAGGATTCTATTAAGGACCAATTCTACCCTATTGGAAGTTATGATGGCATGTATACAAGATGGACCACACTGCGATAGGAAAGGTACCAAACAATGTCATAGTTCCCAAATATCTTCCATACCTTGCACACCAAGATTGGTATCAAATATTCTAAGAGACATATGGTGTTTAAGTACTATGGCAATCTTCATAAATACATACAGATAGAAATAGAGTTTATGTACATCTCAATATGTTGTCAAAATCTAGCAGAATCTTAAACAAAAGAAACATAAGTTTGGGTTTGGGAACCCCTCACAATAGAAGAAGGGAAATAGAAACCCAACTTGTATAATAAAGGTCAGAGAAAATATGGAAAGCCTTAGGACAACCATTCTAAGATGCAAACAAATAAGGACAATGGAAATATGGAGAAATACATCTGGAAGTGGTGTGACTTCCATAAGATCCCCTGGCATAACATTGTTGATTGTCACTCAAAGAAGTCATTGGTGGCAGAGGAGAAAGCCTATAAATCAGATGCAGGTTCCGAATCAGAGTAACAACTAGAAAAAGGGAGATATATTATTGATGTGGAACCCAATTCTACCATTACTACCACCAAGATCCATCCCAGTGAGCCTGATGAGCTAGAGGAAGGAGAGATCCTTTTTCATTCACAGATCTGGGTGAAGGGTACTCTGTTGCACTTCATCATTGATAGAGGTATCCAGAAGAACCTCATATCTACAGAGGTCATCGAGAAGTTATCCCTATCGATAATGTTGCACCCACAACCATACACCATCAGATGGCTCTACCAAGTAAGTGATCTTCACGTTAGCCAATAGTGTTTCTTTTCCTACAACATCAATCCCTTCAAATATGAGGTATTTTGTAATGTCACTTCCCTTGAAGATTGTGATTTTATTTTGGGCCAACATTATTTATGGAAATTTCATGTTGTATATGATTATAGTCCTCATAGTGTTATTATTACTTTGGACATGAAATTGTATAGGATACCCAAGGTAGTCCCACTTACTTCCATTTCCTTGATCTTTGTAAAGCAATGAAGGAAGGTCATCTCTCAAACCGGGAAGTTTTTCTTCTTCATGATTCATTCTCAAAGTGAGCGGAAGGTTGTGGCCACATTGTTTGGTTTTTAATATGTCTTATATTATTTCTGAGTTTATTGACCCAGGGTTCATGTCTATTCGGGTTTCCAACAAAGCCTCTAAAACTATCGACCCTCCTGGTAAACCGGAAGGCAACGAAACACACAGGGTACATCGCGCCATCTCAAACGATATAGTCTTAATGGGTGGCTGAAATAATAATGTGTTTATAGCATAGGATTGAGTGAGAGATCTGATAACTATGTACAGGGAGTGCTATTGTAACTTATCAACGCAATATACCATTATTCAAGATTAATGCAAGAAATATAATGACTCATTCATTTAGACCATCTATATCTACCGAGACAATAAATAAATACCTGAATTCAATCACATAACACAGATGTTACCATGGTTCACCCCCTTATGGGATACATCCACAAATATTTGGCTCTTGGCTCTCTTATTATTGTCATTCTCTCATTACAGCGTCGTGCGCTTTACAATTCCCTTCAACTGGGTCGAGATCTATTATGAGGTGGACTAGATCACACCAGGCACCTCAGCCTATGATCTAACCCTCAAGATCTACCCTCTTTTGTCCTCTCTAGATAAACATCTTACAAAAATTTGTCATATAGAAAAATATTACATATCGAATCATTACAACAACTCTCTACAATAACGACTAGTCTTGATAATCATCAGCCCCCTTGTTATACCTAGGTATCTATATTCATATGTTTCTAGCTCTTTAGCCATTACAATACATTACAAAACCCTAACATGTGTGTGTGTTGTTCTTCCTTCCAGCTGTCGCTTTCGTCGTGCATACATTCTTTCATAAAATCACCTTGCTTTCCTCTTTAGTTTGCTTCCAACAGGTCCCCAACACTGACATGTGCCTCGTCCCAAGTCACCTAACCTTTTTACGCTTCGTCGATATCCTTGGTGATCACCTTGAACTTTTCCTTGAGCTCTGCTGCTTGTGTTTTCACCTATGCAATCTTCTCCTTGAGTGTGTCTACTATTTGCGTTGCAATTTCATCATTGAATAATCTTGTGCACTTTGCCTGAGTCTGTGCTATATGTCTCTTTACTTCCTCTGCCTATGAAATAACTTTTTCCACTCACTCTTGAAGCAGTTCCATTTGATCCTGACGCTCCTTCTTCTTTGTTTTTGTGGTGGTGAGTTATGCCTACAATTTCTTCATCTCCTATGCCCCTTTGACACGCTCTATGATAGGCATTATTTTTTGCCTCTGCTTGAGGTCTTGGATAACTGTGCTTATCCTTTCTTCTTCTTTGTCCCACCTTTAGACTTGTTGATCCTCATATAGCTTTGTCCAAAGTTGTGTTTCATTCTCTAACAAGTCGGTTGTTGTGCTAACCTATCGCTCTATCTCCTGTAGCTGCTATATTGCTTCCTTCTTCCTTTTCTCCTTTACTACTAGTGGAGTAGTGGGTGTGAATTGTTCTCTGATATTCTCAATATCCTTCAGGTATTGATATATTACCTGCGCAATTTGATCAATCTTATTCGCTGCTATGATTTTGTCCCTCTGTGCGGTGTTTGGAATTATTTCATAAGTTCCTGCCACTTTCTGCTCCAATCTATTCCTGTGCTCCCTTTCCTCTTGGGTTTCAAACTTAGCCTACTCGCATATTATTTCCAACATGTACTGCTTTTTCGTCTCCTGTTGTAGTTCGGCTAAGTCTGTGCGTGCCCGAGACTGTACCTCTTGGGTAATGCTAACCTGCAACCTGTGTAGACCTTTGGATGGTATCTGCGACAATACCAGTTGGATTTGGGCTAAGTCCTTCAGGGGTGTCTACCCCATGATTTCGTCCATGCACAACATACTGGGTGTAATGTGGAATGTTGTGTTCGGTTGCGTTATTGTATGGACTGTATCCCACTCTCCTTCTTCTGGTATTTCCTCTGTCTGTAATGTCAATGGCCATGTTCCCATGCTTCCTGATGTCTATGATTCCTCAATTTGTTTGAGGAGTTGTCGTATGTCTGCCAGCTCCTCCTGAATCCTATCCCTGTGGTGCACAACATTGTCAAAATCCTTAGCTATACAATCTTGAACCATTTGGGCTATCATTTATCCCTCATCCTTTGTGATTGTGTACTCTGGAGGTGCTCTTTTCACCTTAATTTTCTTGCACACACCTCTCTTCTGAGTAGCTCGTCTCTTACTAAGGCATGACCCTTGGGGATTGGGACTTGGTGTGGTCCCTTTCATGGTCTCGGTTTGTTTTTGTTGTTCTTGGGCCAATTATGTTTTATCCTTCTTCCCCTTATGGGTCCTTGTCTTATTTTTCCCTTCGTTTGTCTTCTTTTTTTTTGTCTGGTCCATCCTCCGTTTCTTCGGCACTAGGACTTCTTGAGGCTATGTTTCTCCCTATCCTGCATCCTCTTCTGCTGTCCTTTCCAAAAATTCTTAGGTGAGGACTAGAATATTCCACTCATATTCCCAGTCTTTGATCAACATGTCGATGTCACCCTCTGTGACACAGTAGCGCATTTGTATCCATTACTTATTAGGGTCCTTTCGTTCCAGTATCCACATCGCGTGTCATGTGGACTTGAAGTTGGTGATATATTGATATTGTGCGATAGCTTGTGGTGTTATTCTCCACATGTTGGAGATGGCCTCTTGTAGGTCGCGAAGGTATCCTTCGAATATAGCTGTGTTCATTTTCTTGTGCTTGGCATCTGACGTGGCACCAAGTGATAAATACCTCACTCCATAATTTGACACGGGTCTAGTGTCGAAGAATGTGTAACTCGGTTCCTTCCATCCTACGATAGCTATCAACAAGAGTAGCCATGAGTAGTGAAATTATGTTCTGAGATCCTGTGCATCCTTGAAGTCATCCAGAAACAAATTCATGAGATATGGTGCCTAGCTAACTGAGGTTCCCTCGGTGCACTGATTTGCAACTACGACGACCCCGACTAGAAATTCCTCCCTATGACACTTTCACAACAGTTTGCAGGCCAAGATTTGTGTGGCCATCTGTGTTGAGGCATCATTTATCCTCTTTATTATGATTCCTCGCGTTCCCCTTTGAGTACCATATTTCTTATTCATTTCCTCCGTAAGTAATTTCTCCTTTGTCTTATCGTCAAGGGATTTCATGGGATCCATGCCCCTGGATGGAAACCCTGTGATGTGCGCAATAAGATCTACGTCTATGGAGACGAGCTTGTCCCACCAAATGTCTCTGCCATGTGTGACTGCTTACAATTTTTTGATGCAACTTCTTGCGTACTGTCCTCTGCCAAAGTGTGGTAGATCCATCAGACCTAAAATCCTTATTTTCTCCAATCCTGTTGTCGATTGGAGTGGTTGGTCAATCGGTTCCCCAAACGCATTCACTCCCATAGTCTGTAGGTATACCCTCTTTGCGAATTATGGAAACTTCTTTGTGTTTGCCACATCGTGATCTAAGTATTTGATCTTCTCTATATGACCCAGTAAGTCTTGCTTCACCTATACCTCATCTGGTATACATGGAAAACAAGGTCTATGATGGGTTCCTTGTGAGGTGACCTAGGTACCCATTTCTTGTCTTTCTTCAATGGTGGTTGGATGGAGGTTCCAGCGACCATTGTTTGTACTTCAGTATACCATTCTGGCCAATCCATGACATATTTTATTGTTCCTTCTGGTGGGTGGTCTGACATAGTTGTTTGAGATTCGTCTAGCTCGACTATTGTTTCCCAATTCATCGTTGTTCCATTGACTCTCAGAGTTTCTTCGGTGTTCTCTGGTGGCACCTCCTTTAGGATTTCTACATCCTAGTTCTGTTGTTCCTATGTATATGTTGGCATATCTCATTTAATGCCTTCTAGTGCCATTTGTTGGGTTTATTTCACTATGGGAATGGGGTTCACCAGTGTCGTATCTGGTGATGGCATTTCATTGACATTAACAACCTTCAGAGGTTGTTGTTTGCCTTCATCCAATTGTATTCGTGACCTAGTTCTAACTCTGGGTTGTCTAGTAGTCTGACTTGCTTATTGTTTCTTTGGTGGTGCCATGGTGGTGAGTGTCAAACGTTTGTTGAGTTTGAATGGTCTCTGTGAGTTATGTGAACTCTGATATGTGCTCCTTCACCTCTATCACTCTTTGTCTATTATCTTTTTACAACTAGACTCTTTGCTCCTGTGTCTGTGTCTTGTATGGGCATCACATGAAATTTGTTGAAGATGCTACCTTAATTATGGGTTCAATGCACCTCCAGTTCTTTCATACCTTCCATTACTCTCCCTTTCCATCTCCAATTGGCATGATTAATGTGGCATCCCATCGATCCTTTTTGTCATTCCATTTTGTATACCTCCATCTTTTCATACTACTTTTGTCATATTTCTATTTCTCGCTTGTTTCCCTTTTGATCTGGCCATTAGCATCATCCTTTCCAAGTTTGTATTCCTAGGTGTGCATGCTCTTTCTTCTTTCGACGCACTTTTCCTCTGTTGGTACTATTTAAACTTTTGTGTGTGTGTGTGTGTGTGTGTGTTTTTTCACTGTGCGGTGGGTAGTCTATTGTCCTTGTACAGCTTCAGTCGACTCCTGTTAATCATTCATCTGAGTTATGTGCCTGATAAGTATTTTAACTATACATCTCCTCCTTCGGTGACATTTTTTACCTCGTACGGTCCTAACCAATGCATTCTGAGATTTCCTGGGTGTTGAAACTATTTTTTGTCATATATCAATACTAAATCTCCTTCCTTCAAATTTTTCTTATTGATGTTCCTATCATGCCAAGACTTGTCTCTTGCTTTCTAAACTTGTTGGTGAAATACTGCTAAGATCGAATCTTCCTCCATGGTCATCAACTGATTTAGTCTCTCTTGTACTATGCCTCGTTCTGTCATGTGTGTAATTGTTTCTACACGCAAGCTCAGTACTAGAAATTCTAATGGCACTATTGCTTCTTGGACATATACCAGTTTAAATGGTGTGTGCCCTATCAACATTTTTCACGTAGTTATGTAGGCCCATAATACTATCGATATTTTGATGTCCCAATCGTCCCTATTGACATTACAGATCTTTGTCAGTGCATTCTCCAAGATTTTGTTGAATGCCTCTACTATGCCATTTCCCTATGGATGATATGATGTGCTCTTATGATGATGGACTTAAAACTCTTCGGTCATAGTGTTGATAGCTTTGTTGATGAAGTGCGTTCCTTGGTCACTCATCAAAACTCTTGGGCATCCAAATCTAGTGATTACTTGTTCAAATAAAAAGTGTGTTGTTGTTTCTCTGCTGCAATCCTTTACTGGTGTTGTTTCTGTTAGGTAGCTAGAGTGGTATTAGTGGGGGGGACAGAGGGACCATAGTGATAATAGTGGATGCCATTCAATGTAAGGTGGACTAGGTTCACTATATTATTAAATAAGGCCCACTATGGTAGTTAGATATAATAAATGTAAGAGGACTTATTAGAAGGTTCTACTTCTAGAAGATTCATCTTCTAGAATGTTCTTAGATGATGGTAGCACTATATAAAGAGGTTCAAGCAATGTAATGGGACATGAAGAGAATTATTGTATTTGGAGAGGTATCTCAATAGGAGGATGCCCACTCAAGGAGGCAAGTGAACAGGAGAGGATCCCTTCCACAATAGGATCCATTATATGGTGTTTCCCTACCCTAAGGGTTTGATAGTAATAAAGGAGATTTTTCATATTTTTCTTATATATATGTTGTGGTGATTTTTTATTCAGTATTTGGTTCTTAAAAAGTGGTATCAAAGCACTTTCCTTGGCAGACATTGTGGGCAAATAATTTTTATTTTTGCAGATTTTGTTTTCGGAGAAGAAAAAAGAGGGTCGCGACATTCCAGAAATTTTCGGTATATTTTTGTGAAAAAATTGTAGAATCAAGTTGTATATCTGATTTCCTCTCAGAGAAACACCCAATTTGAAAAAAACAATCGTCTGAAAAGGAGTCCAAGAAGTCAAGATATTGAAGTTTTAAAATCTGCAATTTTTCAGGGTTTTTTTTTTGCGGATGACGACATGATTTTCTTATTTATGTAGCATATGGAGACCGAGTTTGCCCAAAATAATTACATATCTGAGTTACTCTCACAATTTCACCCAATTTCAAAAAGAAAATCAGCTGAAATGGAGTCTACAAAGTGAAGTTATGAGCATTTTAAATTCAACAGATTTTTAGGGTTTTTCCAGAAAAACCCATGATTTTTTGTCGTAACGTATTGGTCTATTTTTTGTGTTTTTTCATGATGGTTGTGTGACCAAAGAGTTCATTGGGTGATTATATGGATATTTCCTCTCAAACCCTCAAATAAATTCTACAAATTTCTGAAACATTCAAATCTCAATTGAATGAAAGATTGAATGGCTTTGTAGATGACCTCAATGCTAGTTTTTGTAGTATTCAAGATTCTTTGGATAACATGCAGGAGCGATTTATTATGGATAACCTCAAGGATGAATATAATCAAGAAATATATGCTTGGTATGATTTTGAGGCTGATTGCGATGATTGGTATATGGATAGTTTTCATTTTTGGGATGATAACCACTTCAATATTTTATTTGATGACTCTACTCCACCTTCTGTAGAGAACATCAATGTCCCACATCAGGAGCTAGTTACCAGCATCCAGCTTGCATATTATACAATGGTATTGTTCCTTCCATATTTATATTTGATCATCTCCCACAATGTGGATGGATATTCTTATTTAGATCCATATGATAGGTGTCGGTATTGGGAGCATCATTTTAAGTTGGTTATTGGGTGCTGATATCTTCCATGTGGGGTTCACATGAGCACTTGGACATGGGACCCGAGCTTACAATGGTGCTTGGACTACTTCAGCATGGTGTCTTTCCTTTCTACATGGGACCTTGTTTCTCCATTTTTATTCAACATTATGGTCCACAATTATCCATGGGACCCTGGTATATGGTTGTACATCAAGCGTTGAGGACAATGCTTTCATAAGGGTGATGGAATGTTAGGTAGCTAGAGAGGTAGTAGTGGGGGGGACATAGGGCCCATAGTGATAATAGTGGAGGCCATTCAATGTAATGTGGACTAGTTTCACTATATTATTAAATAAGGCCCACTATGGTATTTAGATATAATAAATGGGTAGTTAGATATAATAAATGTAAGAGGACTTATTAGAAGGTTCTACTTCTAGAAGATTCATCTTATAGAATGTTCTTAGGTGATGGTAGTACTATATAAAGAGGTTCAAGAAATGTAATGGGACATGAAGAGAATTATTGTATTTGGAGAGGTATCCCAATAGGAGGATGCCCCCTCGATGAGGCAAGTGAATAGGAGAGGATCCCTTCTGTTATCACTCCAGGAAACTCTCCTAGGCTGTAAGTCGGAGATGCCTGGTAACTAACTCTTTTTCAAGCAATTTTCTAAATAATTGAAATGGGTTGTGGATCAAGGTGAATAACTAGAGGCTAGACTGTGTTTTTAGCACTGTCTAAAGATACAAAATTTCACAAGGCTTTCTAGCACCGTGGTCATATAAAGTTTGATTAAATGGGGGAAAGAAAACAGCTATTGAACCAAATTATGTTTCATGCCAACAAACACAATGGGTCTAACAACCAAGAAATAACTTATGATAATCAACTAAGACAATTAATTAGTAAGATGACAGTCACTGCAAATTGAATGAGCTTCAACAAAGGACTTCCACTCATAAGCTATAAAAGAACATAAGAGAAAATCGGACACAGAACTGAAAGAAGCTTGCAATTTTTTATAAAATAAGAATAAGTCTGAGTATTACAGTGGCAGCATCATAATATTC
>JZKD02S2010477.1:357911-374885 GCA_000966675.3 Picea glauca
TTCCAGTATTCGTGGCCGAGTTTTTAGGAAATGATTCTTTGATGTGTAACCAAAATCCCTCGAATCTCTGATGTTGGACTTCTAGCATTCGATCTTCTACTTCCCTGATACACTGACATACCTTTGAAACCCGTTTGAAATGAACTGTTGCATTGTCGGCCTCCAAAATTTCTCGCCCAGCTTTCAACAGCGCAACCGTTGGAACTTTTTACGGGTTAGCTGTTGAAAGCTATCGCTTTCCACAGCTAACGGGTAACGAAATAGTAGCCTGGCGCTGTTGAAAGTCCTGATAGTGCACAAAAAGAACCTTCACTTTGAAAATTGATTTCGAACAAAAATCAATGAGCATCTGATGTCTCACCCTGCATGTTGACGGCTACCTGAGCTAGAACCTTCAAGTCTGAATGAGGATTTTGTTTCAGCTTTTGTTTTAACCCCCTGATCTGCTTCTTGAGGTGTTTGACATGCAATCTTAAGCTGCTGTAGTTTTTTGCGAGCTTTTCCTTCCTCTTTTTCTCCTTAACGCTCTCCTTGGCCAGTCTTTCAAACGTTGCATTTGTTTTTGCAAAGTTATCAAATAACTTATGATATCTATCTTTTATGACTCTCTCCAAGACCTCATGTTGGGAAATTACCTCCTTGAGGTGTTTGATCCTCTGGGCTCTACTTGATCTAGGTTTTTTTGATGATTCTCCCTGCTCTGTTTGATTTAATGTTTCATAGTTCTGAGCACATTCTGCTGATTGCTCAGAGCTCTTGATGGTAGGGCACTGATCTTTCTGCTCAGACTTTGAATCTGAGTAAGGTAAATTGAGGATGTTCTTCCCTGTGCTCTGTTGTGTAGGGTGTCATGAATCCTGTTGTATAGTCTGCTCTGTAGTCTGCTCGAAATTCAATTTCTTCTTCAAATTGTGAGGTTTCAATTTAGATACCCTGTCCTCTGAAGGTCCTGACCATTCCATTCTTCTTCTTGAGATGCTCTGAGGAGAATATTGCTTTCTTGCACCTGCCATCTGTTGAATTGCAGTCTGATTCTGAGTTTCAAAACCTTCCCAGAACAGGAAGTGTTCCCAGCTCCTCTCCCGTTGCTTCAATTCTTGCAGGATAATTAGTTTTATGAGGCCAAGGTGGCATAGAGTAGTTTTCACACTCGAAGGTTGAGCTCTGATCCTCTTGCATACTTTAGTCAAACTGTGATACAAGAAATAAGGCAAATTGATGGGGGTCTTACCTGTGAAATGATCGAATAACTTGAAGTGATATATCATCAATTTGTCATATCTTCCTTCTGATGTAATGTATAGTTGAATGGATTTGAATAAATCTTGCCACTCTTCATCCAAATATGCAACAAGCATACCCTTTCTCCACGCTTTGTGCTTGTACCCATCTTTTAAATAGAACCTGAAATCCAGATTCTTAGGGACGATGGTTTTAAACCATATTTGACGAGTTCTCGGCAATCCTGTAGCTGTTGCAATGACCTCCTCATCTACTTTGATTTCCACAGAGCCAACACGAGCTCTATTTCCATCAAATGTCATGGAGAAGGCTTCATCCATGGCTTGGTGACACCCAATTTGCAATCTTTCTGCAAATTCCATACATCTCGCATTTGAAAAACGCCTCTGGACATCGGGATGCGATTGCAAAAATGATAAGCTATCCAGTTCTCGTTTGAGTAAAACACCACTGCGTTTTCTCACCATTTTGTAGCTCCGACACTTGACCACTGTAAACCCTGTAACTTCTTTAGTCGAACTGAGGTTCTGCGCTGCTGAAAGCAGTCTCGGCTTCGACTCTGTATTGGATCAAATGAAAACCCCGATTTCACTTTGGAAATAACCTGTGATATGCCAACTCTGTCTAATTCGATGGCGTCGGACTGACGGTACCTCCTCTTTACCTGCGTCGCCGAACACAAACTTGCCATTTCGGGTGTGATGAGAGTTGGGCGTGGGTTCTGGAACAATTTCGAATTACCATCATATCCTAGCACACATGCTTGAATTTCCATGATCGCCCACTCCCACCAGAGCATGTCTTGGATTTGCTCTGACGTGGGGGTGATCACCTCATCATTTCTTTCATACGTGGATAACGAGAATGTGATTCCCACTTCATGCAGCAACGGTGCATGGAGAACGCCTCTGCCACCACGCTCGCTTGCTACTTTCACCAGCACGCGACTCCTTTTAAAACCCCTGTTAGCTGCGGAAAGTGAATACTTTCCATGGCGCACCTTTTTATAGAAAACTTACCTTAGCTGCGGAAAGTGAATACTTCCAACAACGTACCATATCACTTGAAAATGTTCCTCATCTGCGGAAAGTAGGTGTTTTCCATAGCGCGCCACGTGCGAACTGACTGTCAGACCCTTTCCGCTTTGTCACTTTCCACAGTGCATTAACTGATGAAATGACTTCTTTAGCTATTGAAAGTGGGCGCTTTCCACAACGCATAATGAATCTCTCGGACATTGGTTAGCTGCTGAAAGTGAGTCATGCCAACTTACAAAAAGAAGACTTCATGGACCTCATTTATTCCTAGGACAAAAGCAGAAACCTAAGCTTGCATCCAAATAAACTCAAAAATAATTTGAAGTGACAACCTAACACCTAAAGGAAAACAAATAAATCGACAAGTTTATTTGAGGAGTTAACACCTTCCATAATAAGATCCATTGTATGGTGTTGCCCTAGCCTAAGGGTTTGATAGTAATAAAGGATATTTTTCATATTGTTCTTATATATATGTTGTGGTTCTTTTTTATTCAGTCTTTGGTTCTTAACAATTTTCTCCCATCCTATTAGATACTCTATCACGATGATGATGTACCTTGCTCTTGTTATTTTTGTTGGTGGGTTGATTGGTCCCACAAAGTCTATTGCCCATTTATCGAATGTCTAAAGTGTTACTTGTTGTCATAGTGGCATCTCATCTCTTCTATTGGGTTTACCTACCCTTTGACATACATCGCATCTTTGAGAGTAATCCTTTGAGTCTCGGTGAATGGTCGGCCACCATAGTCGTGCGTGAAATACCCTCTCTGCAGTAGATTTGCCTCCATAATGTCCTCCTGTGATTCCCTCATGGGATTCTGTTAAAACTCTTGGTCTCTCATGCTCTAACACATATCTTTGCAATATGATATCTGCACCCATTTTGTATAGATGTCTCGTGATCATTTCATAGTCTGTAGCTCGAACTACCAGGTTTTTCTTTTGTATGGTGTTATATTCCTACGGAGTACTACCTGTGCTTAAGTATTGAATGATATCTACAAATTGTTCATCAACGATCTGGACTAAAAATAATTGTGTGTCTCAAAAGTTGTCTTCTAAATTCTTAGGTTCTTCTCCATTTGTGACTGTTGACAGGTGGTTAGGTCCTGCATTTAGTTTTTCTGGCTTGAATATGACTTCAAAGTCAAATTCTTGAAACAAAAATAACCATTGACAGATTCTCCCCCCCAACATTCGCTTGTTGACTAGGTATTTCAGGGCTAAGTGATCTGTGAACATCTTAAAGTGTTTTCCTAGTAAGTAGTGTCTGAACTTCTGTAGTGTGTAGACCATAGCTAAGCCTTCTCTCTCTCTGGGGTTATAGTTTTGTTCTGATTCTGATAGCTTCCTTCTCGCAAATGTTATAGGGTGTTGAAAATCTCCCACTCCTACTTGCACCACAATAGCTGCAAGTGATATGGTTGATGTATATACATGCACGTGGAATGTCTTCTCCCAGTCCAGAAATACTAGTATCGGTGCAGTGACCATGTTTTCCTTCAAGGTCTCTAGATCTTGTTTACACTCATCGTTCCACTGAAACTTTGTATCTTTTCGTAAAAAAATTTCCATTGGCGCAGTGATCTGCGCGTATCCTTTGATTAAATTTCTATAGTATCCTATGTGTCCTAATGCCGCTCTTAGGTTATGGACTATTTTTGGTGGTGGTAAGTTAACAATTGCTGCGATCTTTGCAGGATCTACTAGTAAACCTTGTTTGCATACTATATGGCCTAATAGTATCCCAAACGGTGTTTTGAATATGAATTTCTTGATGTTTAATGATATCTGGCACTGTCTGCATATTTCTAACATCAGTTGTAAGACCTATACATGTTCTTTCAACAAACTACAGACTGTCCAATCATCCAATTATACCTCTAGAAACTGGTGGATGAATTCTTTAAATGCAGCGATGACTACTCTGGAAAATATTGTTGGTGCATTCTTCATTCCAAACGGCATGACTGTGTACTAGTAGGATCCCTATTATGTCGCAAACACAGTCTTGTATCTATTTTCCTATGCTATCTTGATCTGATGGTAGCCTGAGAATCCATCGGTGAAAAAGTAAGCTTCATGTCCTCCTACAGTCTCTAACACCTCATCCATGAAAGGTGTAGGGAATGGGTCATGTAGGCATGGATCATTCAACTTCCTCAAGTCAACGCATATCCTTATCCCTGATTTTTCGACTGGCTCTATGATTATGGCTTCGAGCATTCTGTCGATGTCATCTTTGAGTTTCTTCTTGTATATAGGTTTCAATATATATGGTCATTGTCTGATCGATCTCGCTTCAAGTCTTAGTGGTATCTTCATTTCTCCTAGCTCTCCGACTATACCCTTCATCTCTGTAAATGTTGTAGGAAACAGGTTGATGTACTTGTGCAGTAACGTTGTTATGATTTCTACCATTTTTTCATCCCAGTAATCTCTGATGTTGGCCATTTTTGGATTCTCGGTTGTCCCAATGTTGAATTTCTTTACCTTGATCGATGCGACAATGACTTTTTATTCTATAGGTGGACCTTCCACTTCTCTTTATCCTTCCACTTCTTCGATCTGAATATCGCATGGATCGTCTTCCTCTGGTGCATCTTTGTGTACGTGGTAACATGACAACAGTTCCTTGATTGTCTGCCTATTATGTTGTTGCTCTTATGTTATGAGATCGACTTCTGCTTCGTTGATAAATATCACCCCTCTTATATTTTTAAGGGATGCATCTATGTTGGGGTTCTCATGCTCAAATGAGAAAGTGACTGTAAAATTTTTTTGCAATGTCATCCAGGTCGCAGTTCCTTTGCACAGCTCCTGGTCTATATACCAATTTGTTGGTATGCCCTCTAGAGTGTGTACAAAATAATGGGGCCATTCCTCTGGGTGTGTCAATTTCCAAAGTGTTCTGCACTTCTCCAAGTGTTTCGTTGGTGCCCCCTATCCATCATACTTCTACTACTTGTTGTCTTTATTCTCTACTCTAAACCTTATGCATAGTAACCGCTTACAGTGGTACCAATCTGTGATTGTCTCTTTGTGTGTGCCCCACCATCTTGTTGGTGTGGCCTTGAGTGCTATATCAAGTGATAAAAGTCTTTGGTTCTCTGAAACTTCATCTTCGTACTGTGTCAAGAATATTTCTAGATCATTTTTTCCGTGGAAACTGGGTGGTTCCCTTATCTCTGTACCTAACCATCTTACTACGTGGTCTATTCACGAGCATCTTCTCGCGGAAAATTCATGTAGTCTTTGTTTCCACTTCTCTAAACTAATATCTAAGTCTATTGCACATGAAGTAATGCTCTTCCAACTGAGTATTTCATCTACAGTTGGGTTAACGTAATCCTCATCGCATGTAGTTGTTCTGTACAACTGGATGATTTCCTCTAAGTATAAGAAAGTAGGTTCTACAAAACTCTCCCCTTCTGATGGGTGTAATGGTGAGATGACCCTTTATTCGCCTAAATCGAATGCCATTTTTTGTGTCTTTAGATTGATTATGGCCTGGTTGTCAAACGCCCAATCCAAACCAAGCAATGTTGGATATGGTGTTGTGTCGTCCACTATTTCAATTACTTCAAAATCTTCTTTAGTGAGCACCCCATCTAGGTCTATTGTCACTCCCTTTAGTCTACCGATTGGTAAGAATCTGTGTTGGTTTGCTAGCTTTAGTTGAACTAGTGAATATCCTAATGTGGGCTCTCCCATACATTAACATGTCTTCTTTGGTAATACATTGACCTCAGATCTCGGGTCTAGTATGATATCTCCCATGTTGAAGTCTCCAATGTTTTCATTTAGTATAAACTCCCTACTTGCTCTGCTCCTGGTATGTAGGTGATTGACTATAGTTTGTTCTAGTTTTCCTTCTGTCTCCATACTACATCTTTCTAATATGTTTTGCAGTATTTTCAAAAATGATGGATCATTTAATACTTTGACACACGATTCCAAGAAACCTTTGATTGTACTTACCTATCCCATGGAATGTATCTCATTGGTATGATCCAATAATAGAGGCATCTCATGTTCTAGTGTTTCCTTTCTTTGTTGCATAGTTGAATTCATAGCAATGTCCTCCTTCCAAAATTCTTGTCGGGCTTGCTTAAATATCTCCTTCTCCTTCTATGCATCAAACTACTTCCTTGGTTCGGCATTCTGATTCACCCCTTTGTGTTGTAGTGGCTCTTATCGAGCTGCATCATTTCGCATTTTAGCTCCCCCGTGGGTAACTATGTTGATGTTATGTCCTTCGTCCCTCGCTTCAACTAACATCCACTGAACATTCTGGTTGTTATGGTTCCTCATTTCCTAAATATTTACTAGTAGTGTTGGGTATCTTTTTGTATCATGGTCTGATGTGCGAAAATACATACACGTTGTTGGTGGAATTGGACATTCCCTTGAATAATGTCCTAGTTGTTGACAATTGTGACATGTCATTAGTCCTCTACCTCGTCCAAAACCTCCTCTCGCTTGTCCTCGACCTCTGTAGCATGCTCGATCTCCTCTCGACGCATTCTACTAAGGTGCATGATTGTACTGTGCGGTATTGTATTGAGGCTATGTTGTGTTGTACTATGGTTGCACAGTATTATATGGTTGTTGCGCAGTATTATACTGTTGTTGCACAATTTTGTATGGAGTTAGAACTTGATTAAGATGTGGTGTGGGTTTCCCAGTCATCATTTTTTCCTGCACTATATATGCATCTGATGTCCTTTCTCTCATCAACTCCATAGTTCTACGATCTTTGTCATCGTGGCCCACTGACTTGCAAAAATTGCAATACGAACTCTTTGGGACTGTCTAGTATTTTTGTATCATAGGGAAGTTATATGGATCGTGGTCTAGTTTCTTACAGACTTCACACCATAGTCCTCTTGTTGGTAACAGATTTGGCATTACACCTGCCATATACTGCATGAATATTGGACATTCGTTATTGTGGTGTCCTTTTGTCCTACATGTAATACATCAAACAACTTCTCGTTTATCCTTATTCTTATTCTGGTTGAGTTGGAACATTAAGTTATTCAAATCGTCCTTTAGTTCTTCAATAGTTGGATCTGTCTGTTGATATTGGTTTTCTTCCAGTTGCAGTGTTGCCTGTAGAGCCTCTTCTTGTGTCTGAAACTTTTGTTGTCGCAGTGGATATTTTAAGTGTGGGAGTAGTGAATTGACAAACAAGTGTCGATGTTGCATATCGGTCATGAGATATTTCAAATTCCCCTTCAATCGCTTGAATCTCTGGTCAATATATCATACAGATTCTCCCGGTTTTGGTCTAATTTCGATCATCTCATTCATGTACTGATCTTCTCAACTCAGCTTCTAGAACTCGTTGATCAGCAATTTCTTGATGTCTGCAATTGTTCTCGTTGTCCCTGGTGGATTGTTTGTAGCTAAGCATATCTACCAATCCAGTGCACAATCCCTTAATGTAATCGGTAGCTAAGCCAGTTTATTATATTCATCTGTGATCTATTTTTCTTCCCATATCTTCTCACAGATGAACAAATGTTTCTTCAGGTCCTCTGACGCTTCTCCTTTAAATTATGGTAACCCGATGGGGGGATTGTGTCCTGCCATTCTAAATGTTGAACTACTACCTCCACGTGGTGTATATACCTGACTAGTGTTTCCTGAACTAGCTCCTCTAGTTGTTTCTCCTTGTGTTGGCATACTTCTTGTTGTCAGACTTCTTCCAAATTTTAGTTGTCTAAACGATGGTGTTCTCTTTGGTGTATTGGCCGCAAATGGGTTTATGGGCTCCACACTGACATTAATATGGATAGTATTGTTTCCTTCTCTTCCCATTCTTGGACCTCTTATCTTCCTTTCATATGTTGCACGCACAATTTCCTTAATCTGCTCCATATCCTGGAGATCCTCTACCTATTATTCATCACTTTCTAGGCCTCCCCTCATGGATACAATTCTCTTCTTGGTATTCACCTTGTATTGGTAGGGTAATCCACTACGCTTCTTCCTAGTTGTCGCCAAGATCCACTTGATCTTGTCGTCATCCATCATGATTGGGTCCAAGGGTTCCTCCTTCTTTCCCTTATCCTTTCCTCCTTCCATTTCTCCTCTTTTTGTCAAGTCTTCCCCCCTTCCACCATGCACGCAGGGAAATTTAGTTGTCTGAATCCATTGTCATTAAATCGTTGTTGCATAGAAGTATATTAATGGAAGTATACAATTATATAATCTACCTTCCTCTGGGTCCTCGTAGAAACTCTTTCTCTGTTGCACTGTACGACTTCATTGTATCTGCTGCAAATTCTATTATAAATCCTTCCACAATACTATTGGAGTTAGTTCACACACACCTAGGATTTAATTTTCCTAAGGTTATTCCTTTTTTATTATTCATAATTAGTCATTATCCCATCTCCTATATTTTAGGGGAGAATATTCCACCTGGAGAATATTATCTTTCAGTTGACAGTTTAGTTTGACTAGTTGAGTTGAGTTTAGATGTTGCATTGGGATCATCACCATGATAATTCTACATTTCCTTGGTATCATCACCAAAGTGGTGCATTATCCTTGATTCCCTAATTTAACTCATCACTACTCTCTGTTCAGTCAGTTAACTGAAGACAAGTTGACTAGTTAACTCAACTAGGTGGCAGTTCACTCCCTTAATTGCCTGAGAGACTAGAATAGGTGGAAGTTCACTTCTGTAACTATTGGTGTGTTTCTAGATCACTCTAGGCCACCACTATGGCACATTTGTTCACCTCAAGTCGAAATCATTGAGATATACAGAGTATATCATGTGTAAATTATTTATTATTCATAGCGGTTAATGAGAATTCTTCCATTCTTTCTCTCCTTCTTCTTTCTCCAATTCTCTCTGTAAATGTGCGTATTATTGTTTATCTAGATATATTATGTGCAGGTTCAACACATTTACATGGTATCATAGTTGATGGACTGGTAAGAAAAATCTACACCAAAAATGTTTGCAAGTACAAAAGATTGAAGACAACGAAAAGATGGAATTCCAAAAATAATGCATTCTTACACCTTACAACTATTTTGCATGAAAGGAGAAAATAGCCATGCATATCTGATCCAAAGGGTTGTATAGGTTAACCATGAATACATATACATATCTGACATCAGCCATAGAAAAATACAAGTACTTAAATCACATGGATGAGGCACTCGGAACAATTTGCAGTCTTATTTATCCCAATCCTCTTTTTCACATATCTTCTTGTAAGACTCCTAATGAAGCCTGGAAAACCTTGGAAGGGATCTCTGGAGAACATGATGAAATGAGGGGACACATGATGGAGGTGGAACTGCTCACATTGGATCCAAAAATATTCGACAATATCCAAGATTTCTTTACAAAATTCAAGGATTTACTATCGCAACTCAAAGCTTGTGGGGTTGATAAATCGACAAAGGAGAAACAAATGGTTCTCACCATTCTCTCCAAGCTTGGTCCTAAATTCTCTGTATTCATATCCACATTCCATACTATCAAATTCACCTCTAGAGCCACCTGGAATATGACTTCTCTCGAGGACTTTTTTTAATCCTTGACATAAGAGCAAACCAAGCTCATCAACATGGGCGCAATCAAAGGCCCAAGGGTGCATGCACTCACTGTGCATGATGGCAGCCACAAATATCAGAAATATAAATATAAAGATAAGAGGAAAGCTTATGCACATCCAAAGAAGGAAGGGTACACAAAGCCCTTCACCGATGCCTCTAGATCCAAAGGGGAAAAGGGAAGAAAAGGGGAGAAATGCACGTAGCATCACAAAGGATTCCATTCAGAATCTGCATGCATGAAAAAACAAATAAATATGATGTCTCAAATACTTCAGCAAAACAACCTTGGAGATCGCATCCTGAGGGTGAAAAGAAGATGAAGCCAGAAGATCCGAATTCCAAGAAAGGCAATTCTAGCCATGCCTTGATTGCCATCAACTCCTCTCCCGATGCTTGGATCGTAGATTTAGGAGCATCACATCACATGGATGCCTCAGAAGTAGTCTATTCTTCATTGGATGCATGAAAAGGTCCTCTTATTTTGATGGGGGACAACTCTTCTATTGAAGTCATGGGAAAAGGAAGGATTGAACTCACCAATGGAAGCTTCGAGAACGTGCTACATGTTCCCAAACTTTCTATCAACCTTATCTCCATATATCAGATGAAAAATTCCAGCACCAAAAATAAAGTTATATTCATACCAAATTCCATGGACATCTATGACATGCAAACCAACTCCAGGGTTTCTACGGGTGAGGTAAATCATCAGTCTAGATTGTATACTTTTTCTGAAATCATTGAACTTGATTCTGCTTTACTGCTTACTCATGCTGATGAAAGTAGTAGGATATGGCATGAAAGGTTTGGAAATTTGAATTTCAGATACATGCAACAACTTAGCAAGCATAAATTAGTTGATGGTCTACTAGACATCGATTTCTCCAAGGGATTATGTGAGGGATGTGTTCTTGGAAAACACCCTCAAGAGAAATTTGACAAAGGAAAGTCTCAGTAAGCTTCTGCACCTTTAGATATGATCCACAATGACCTCATGGGTCCTTTCCTGCATCCATCGATCAACAAAGCGAGGCTTGTTCTCATTTTTGTTGATGATTTTTCACGTTTTACTTGGATATACTTTCTCAGGCAAAAATTCAAGGTCTTTCAACACCTGAAAGATTTCAAAGCCTTGGTTGAGACACGGTCCAGAAAGAAGATCAAAGTCCTCCGAACTTATAATGGGGGAGATTATGTAAATCATGAGATCAATAATATTTTCCATGAGGAAGGGATTTAGTTGCAACATACAATTCCCTACACTCTGCAGCAAAACGAAGTTGCTGAGTGGGAAAAATGATCTCTAAAGGAGATGGCATATTGCATGTTGCATGAAAAGTCACTACCACAGAGACTATGGGCCAAAGCACTTAACTGTGCAACATACATCCAAAACACATCTCCCCATAGATATATCAAGGATAAGACCCCCTATGAGGCTTGGAGTAGCCTCAAACCAGAAGTGACCCACTTTCGCATTTTTGGTTCTCGTGCATGGGCTTGGATTCCCTCTTAAAAGAGGAAGGCACTTGATCCACAGAGCACTGAGTGCATTTTTGTTGGATACCCTGATGGTGTGAATGGATATTGACTTATTGATATTTCCTCGGATTGAATCATCATTGAGCATAGTGTCTATTTCAAGGAAAGTTTCTCGCATGTACCTCAGGAGCCGCATGCAGACACCTTCACTCTTCCACCTATTTGAGATGATGAGCATGCACATGCCGACTCTTCTTTAGATGAGAGTTCTGATTCAGAGGACTTAGAGGATTCTGATTTAGATTCAGAGTTAGTACAGTCAGATGCAGAGTCAGAGAATATAGATGCAGTTGTAGAGCCAGAGAAGAGGCCCAAGTGGGCACAAACTACTCTTCAGGATGCAGGGGATCTCGTAGATGATCCAGCCGATACTAAGAGGACTCGATCTGATTTCAAGGAGCCTCCTGTTGCACTCATTTCCATAGAACCATTGCCTTCTAGGCATCTTCTCTTGGTTCAGTATTCATATCCACAATCTTATGGAAAGGCTACTGGAAATCCCTTTTGGGAATCCGCCATGTAGGAGGATTACAACTCTGTCGTTGAGAACCAAACTTGGGATATGGTTCCCCTTCCTTCTGGGAGGAAACTTGTCATCTGCAGATGGGTCTACAGGACCAAGAGCACAACGGATGGACAGATCAGTAGATACAAAGCCAGGCTTATCACCAAAGGCTTTCAACAGGTTCATGATATTGACTATGATGAGACCTTTGCTCCAGTAGCGAAGATGGATTCCATATGATTGGCACTTTCCATTGCAGCAGCCAAGGGATGGGAAGTCCATCATATGGACGTGAAAAATGAATTTCTTCATGGTGATCTCTCTGAGGAGATCTACTTGGAGTATCCCTAGGGATTTATGCAGGACTCATCTTTGGTCTATCGACTGAAGAAGTCACTTTATGGCCTCAAATAGGCTCTGAGGGCATGGTATGACAAGATGGACTCTTACCTGTTGTCACAGAACTTTGTATGTTGTAAATCAGACCTGAATGTATACATGCTCAGGACGGCTGATTCACTTCTACTTTTAGTTCTGTATGTCGATGATTTGTTGATCATCAGTTGCTCGACTTCAATGATTGTTGCAGTCAAAAGGATTCTTCATGACAGTTTTTTGATGACAGACATGGGTCCGCTACACTTCTTCCTTGGACTTCATATCAGTCAGGATGCATCATGCATCAAACTGTCTCAAGCCAATTATGCGCGGTATCTCCTTGATAGATTTCACATGACAGACTGCAAGTCTTCTTCGACTCCTTTCCTATCAAGAGTCAAACTTAAGGATGGTGGGGAGACTCCACTTATTTACATCACACTATACAGAAATCTAGTGGGGAGCTTGTTGTATCTCACACACTCCATACTAGACCTCTCATATGCAGTTGGCGCAGTTTCCAGGCTCATGCAAGAGCCGCATAAGATACATTGGAAAGCTAAAAAGTGTATCCTTTGATACGTACATGGAACCATCACCTTTGGGATTCATTATGCAGTATACTATACATTATATCTCATTGGGTTTACAGATTCCGACTGGGTTGGCGATAGCATTGATCGTAAGTCCACATCTGGTTACTCACTTAGTCTTGGTTCTAGGCCTATCTGTTGGTCGAGCAAGAAGTAAGCTTGCATTGCACTATCTTCAGCCGAGGCAGAGTACAGAGGGGTAGTTAACATAACCATTCAGGCTATGTGGCTACAACATTTTCTCACTGAGTTGGGCAATCGGTTTCATCGACCGATCGTCATCTGGTGTGACAAACAGAGCACTCTGAAGTTATGCAGAGATCTAGTTTAGAGGTAGAGAATGAAGCAAATCTAGATCCACATGCACTACATTTGGGACTTAGTACACGAGGGGATCATCAACTTATAGTTTTGTCCTTCATCCAAACAAACGACATACATTTTCACCAGGACCTTCATTGAGCAGAAATTCCATTCTCTGCGAGGTTGTCTTGGAGTGAAGGACAGAATTTCCTAGAAACTGTAGTTCTTGATTTTACATACACTGTACCTTGAGGGGGCGTTTTTCCCATGAGGTTTACCCTCTTTCCTCACTTTATTTTCAGTGTATCTTTTGTACTTGGGTACCTAACATGGCCTTGTTGCCGAGACCCAATATTTATTTTCACCATAGTGATGTTCAGGGGGGGTGTTGGAGTTACTTCACACAGCCCTAGTATTTCCTTTTTCTAAGGTTATTCCTTGTTTATTATTCATAATTATTCATTATCTAGTCTCCTATATTTTAGGGGAGAATATTCCACCTAGAGAATATTCTCTTTCAGTTGACACTTCAATTTGACTAGTTGAGTAGAGTTTAGATGTTGCATTGGGATCATCACCATGCTAATTCGACCTTGCCTTGGTATCATCACCAGAGTGGCACATTATCCTTGATTCCCTAAGTTAACTCCTCACTACTCTCTGTTCAGTCAGTTAACTAAAGACTAGTTGACTAGTTAACTCAACTAGGTGGCAGTTCACTCCCGTAACTGCCTGAGAGACTAGAATAGGTGGAAATTCACTCCCGTAATTGCTGGTGTGTGTCCATGTCACTCTAGACCAACACTATGGCACATTGGTTCACCTCAAGTCGAACTCATTGAGATATACGGAGTATATCATGTGTAAATTATTTATTATTCACAACGGCTAATGAGAAATCTTCCATTCTTTCTCTCCTTCTTATTTCTCCAATTCTCTCTTCAAATGTGTGTATTATTTTTTAGCTAGATCTATTCTATGTAGGTTCAACACATTTACAAATATTGTCAAGCCAAAAATCTACTACATGGGTGAATTTGTTGTTCATGTGTTATAACTTCTCAATATGTACTGGGGTCCACTCTACCTGTTAGATATGGTTCGTTTCATGGTTTTCCTTAAACCTTAGTATCCACTCCTACAATAAATGTGGAAAATCATAGAAAAAGACTTTGTGTAAATCAGTAAACATGTATTTCTTAAGATATTTGCGGGGTGTTATTCTAGGATTTTTGTTATCTTTCTGTGAAAACTCCAACTCTTTTGTCCTTAGCGAGCTTTTGATCTCTGCTTTTGTTGGATTCTACGGTCTCAACATCCCCTTCCAGTGTCTCATTTATCTCTGCCCTAATATTTTCTTGATTTGCCTCCAAGATACCTTCAACTTATCTCATCTACTCAATCCTCTTATGGTCCTACCAATGACAACAAAACCATTTGTTGGGTTTTTACTCTATCTTATATTCTTTCTGAGTTTATTGACCTAGGGTTCATGTCTTTTCAGGTTTCCAACAAAGCCTCTAAAACTATAATCCCTCCAGGTAAACTAGAAGGCAACACAATGCATAGGGTGCACCACATCGTCTAACCCGAGATAGTCTTAATGGGTGGATGCAATACTCATGTGTTTATAGCCTAGGATTAGGTGAGAGATATGATAACTATGTACAGGGAGTGCTACTGTAACTTATCAATGCATTATACCATTATTCACGATTAATGAAATAAATATAATGACTCATTAATTTATCCCATCTATATCTACTGAAAAAATAAAGAAATGCATGCATTTAATCACATAACACAGATGTTACCATGGTTCAGGCCCTCCTGGGCTACATCCACAAAGATTTGGCTCTTGTCTCTCTTATTATCGTCATTCTGTCATTATAGCGTCACGCGCTTTACAATTCCCTTCAACCGGGTCGAGATCTATTATGAGGAAGACTAGATTGCACCAAGTGCCTCAGCCTGTGATCTAACCCTCAATATCTACCCTCTTCCATCCTCTCTAGCTCAACATCTTACAAAAACAGGTCATATAGCAAAATATTACATATCGACTCGTTACAACAACTCTCTACAATAACAACTGGTCTTCATAATCATCAACCCCCTCGTGATACCTAATTATCTATATTTATACGTTCCTGTCTCTTCATCCATTACAATACATTACAAAAACCCTAACCCTACCATCGTTAGGTCTTCAATGCATGCACACGTGTTGTTCTTCCTTCCAACTATCAATTTCCTCATGCCTGCCTTCTTTCCCAAAATTTCCTTGCTTTCCACTTTGGTCTGCTTCCAACACACATCCATGGCCTCTGTGGCCAAACTCTCCATGCAACAATAGCAAGTTGATAAGATCGTGGTATAATACAAAGACATGTTCTCCTCACCCACTAGGGTACCGCTACACTATCAGCTCAAGCATTCAATCGATCTGACCACGGACACAACGCTACCCAATGGTCCATTCTATCACCTCTCTCTATTATCAAATGATAATATCAAGCATCAGATACAAGAACTACTCCAAAAGGGGCACATCTGACCCATATCATCACCGTGTGGAAGCTCAATCATGCTTTTGAAGAAGAAAGATGGGACTTGGCGACTCTGCATAGATTACCAAGCCCTAAATAAAATCATAGTCATGAATTGGTACCTGATTCCCCGAATCAACAATCTGCTTGACCAGATCAAGGGGGCTAAATACTTCAGTAATAATGATATGAAGTTTGGCTACCATCAGGTCCCAATAGAGAAAACAAATGTATGGAAAAATGCCTTCAAGTCCAAAGAAGGTCTTTTTGAAAGGTTGGTCATACCCTTTGGTTTGACGGATGCTGCAACAAATTTCATGAGGATGATGGACGATATCTTTCAGACGTTCACCAATTTTTTTGTAGTGGTTTATTTGGGTGACATCCTCATCTAAAAAAATAATTGGGAGGAACACTTGCAACATATTCAGCAGGTTCTGCACACTTTGCAATAGCACAAGCTATATGAAAATTTGGAAAAATTCTCCTTCGGCATGGATAGGGTCTAATACCTAGGATAAATTATTGATGAGCATGGGGTGCACGTGGATCCAACCAAGATATAGGTCATTCGTGACTGGCCAGCCCCAACCCGACTCACTGAGCTTTGAAGATTTTTAGGCCTCGTCAATTTCTATCCCAAGTTCGCGTTGGGATTCTACAATATTGCATGGGCCCTCATCCAAGTAACCAAGGGTGGTATTAAGTAAACTTTCATGTGGGGAATGTCACAAAAGTAAGCATTTGATTATTTTAAGCAACGCTTGTGCTCAACCCCAGTGCTTTCATTACCTGACCTGCAACAATCCTTTAAGATCGATACATATGCTTCATACTATGTTGTGGGCACAATTCTCACTCAGCATTGTTATCCACATTTTCGGTTATCAAGATGATATTATGATTATGTCATGATAATAGAAGATCAAACTCTTCATTAAGAACTTTTTCCTGAAGAAGGTTACACTTGTCGTTTTCTCAAAAATCATATTTTGAAAGTAGTACGCAGGCTGCATATATACTCTCCTACGAGAATCCATAATTCCCGCATGTTGCATTCAGCTTGACTACGAACTTCCCGCACTGTGTCAATGGTTAGGGTGCGGACATGTTTCTAAAGGAAGAAAATGAATAAGTTCTCGATCCTTCTAGAAGGGTGAGTTGGAGTTCGAATGGTTGGCAAAATACTGATTTTCCAGATATCTTGGGATCATTCCCTATCCAAGTAACTAATC
>JZKD02S2010477.1:395777-422714 GCA_000966675.3 Picea glauca
AAGTGAACAGGAGAGGATCCCTTCCATAATAGGATCCATTGTATGGTGTTTCCCTACCTCAAGGGTTTGGTAATAATATTGTGTGGTTAATAATATGGTATTGGTTCTTAACAATGGATCCTCAGCCAAGAAACCATGGGTGGCGGTAAGGAAACATTTGTGTGGGGTATGTCCCGACAACAATCCTTCAATGAATTGAAAAAGTGTTTATTCTCATCCCCTGTACTTTCATTACTGGACCTGCAACATCCCTTTGATATCAAGACAGATGCTTCAGACTATGTTGTTGGTGTCGTTCTCACTCAACATGACCACCCCATGGAATATCATAGTGAGACACTATCAAATGTTGTTTGTAAGTACCTTACTTATGAAAAATAAATGTACTCCATTGTGTAAGCCTGCCACCAGTGGAGACATTACATTCTTGGGAAGGAGATAGTCATCCAAATAGATCAAAAGCCACTACATTTCATGCAGACTCAAGGTAAATTGCAGAATGACCTCCATCAGAAGTGGTCAACATACTTACAATAGTTTCACCTCAACATCAATTATAAAACATGAAGTACCAACCGAGTTGTTGACTGCCTCAACCGACCTCCAGTTGCAACACTCACCATGGTGCTAGAATCTTGCAGTCGCGAGACCTCTGAATGGCCCCAACTCTACGAGATAGACCCTGACTTCTCCACAACCTACCAAATGTTGGGTGCCAACTCAGTGGTCTCTAATTTCCATCTTTAGGACATGTTGTTGTGTTGTCTCGACCATCTCTGTGTTCCATCAAGAGAGCATGCAAAGCTGATTTGGGAAGCTCACTACAGTCAGGTGGAAGCACACTTTGGCATCGAACATAGAGTAGCAATGCTGCAGAAACATTTCTACTGGATGAAACTTCGACATGATGTCGGCAAGTATATCAGGTCCTGCACCTCCTACGCTATTGCCAAACCGACCACTAAGAAATAGGGCATGTACACCCCTCTTCCTACTCCTAACAGGTTGTGGGAATCAATCTCAATGGACTACATGTTGGGCCTCCCATCAACTAAAAGGGGAAATGACTTTTTTTTGTGGTTGTTGATCACTTTTCCAAGATGGCAATTCTAACTGCCCGTGAAAAGAACATCACAGCAGAAGCCATTTCCAAGCTCTTATTTCAACGAGTATGGGTACATTTTGGGATCCCACAAACCAATATATCTGAATGTGGTAGTTGATTACTCAACTCATTCTGGTTGAGCCTCTGGTCACTGTTGGATACCAAGCTCACCAAATCCACTTCCTTCCACCCCCAGATAGATGGCCAAACCGAGGTCATCAATCGAATGGTCATGCATATCCTGTGCATGTACAATTCAAAACACCCCCACACATGGGATGAGAGTATTCCCTATGTTCAACATATCTACAACCAAGCCCTGCATAGCTCAACTGGCCACAACCCATTTCAGGTGGGGTTGGGATTCCAACCATTGGGCCCCAAGGATGTTGCACTACCCCTGGCGACCACATCGGCCGAATCGTCCCCTACTCCACCAAAAGATGACAAAGCCACCCAGTTCATTGAGAGGATCTAACAAATCTTCCAATAGGTTCAGGATATTCTACAAAAGTCTAATGCCAATTACAAACACCACCATGATCAACATCGGGTGCCACATAAGTTTCAGGTGGGCGAAAAAGTTTGGTTGCATTTTGCAGAAAGAACACCTTGCAGGGCCCCATCGAAAGCTTCACCCACTACGTTATGGGTCGTACACCATAACCAAGGCTATGGGTGACAATTCTTTTGAGATCAACATTCCCCCCTTCCTTGGTCTGCATCTAGTCTTCAACGTGGCTATCCTTCAACCATATTTCCCACCATTATTGGACACCTCAGAGATAGCAGAGTAGTTGACACCAATAGATCTCAACCCTAACTACATTCAATAGGAATCTAGTGATCATATTGTGGACACATAGGTCAAGGTAACTTAACAACAAAGGATCCATCTTTATTGAGTCATCAAAGAAAGGCAGCTCCTGCACCAAGGCAAGTGGCTCACCCAGGGCCAAATTTAGAAGAAATTTCCTCATCTAATGGGGGAACGCAACGCAATGGAGACCATTGCTTCCTAAAGAGGTAGGATTGATCCAGGTGGATATCTATGGCCCCCCACCTATTCCACTAGCTCAAAAAACAGTTTTCCACCTTGGCAATTTTTCGGTAGTTTTTCAGGTTCCAAACTTCTGGGGCCGTTTTGAGGCCCTAAACAACACATTTTGGGGATTTGGGGCCCAAGTGACTATTGAAGGCACTTAATTGGGCTGGTTGAAAATTTTTCTTCTCGGTTAGACCTTTCCAATGGGCTATCGTGTGAATAAAACAAAGATCGTATGCAAAAGTTACAACCCCGAGAAGTTGATGTACTAACTTACCCAAACAGGGCCCACATGACTTTTGGCGCTTCATCTCCTAGCGTTAGGATTTTGGATGTCTATGGTTTTTAACATTATTGTTTATTATAAAATGACTTCAGAGACTCATTGTAACCATGTTCTTGTGAATGAGTGCATATGTCACATCTCTTCTCAGAGATAAGCCGCCACCATTCCAGTAAGCTTGTTTTCGGTTACATTTTATAGTTTCAGCTTATTTCCTTATTGAATAGAAAACCAATTTTACTGTATCTCTATTATTTGGTGTTAAACATCTTTTAATAATTTGTATTCATTTTGTTCTTCTCATAAAATCTAGATCACCTTTCCAACGGGCTATCGTGCACATAAAATGGAGATCGTATGAAAAAGTTACAACCCCGGGATGTTGATGTACCAACTTATCCCAACAAGGCCCACATGATTGTTGGCACTTCATCTCCTAGGGTTAGGTTTTTTGGATGTCTAGGGTTTTGGCATTCATGCTTGATATAAAAATTCCTTTAAAACCTCATTTTACTCATGATATTCTTGTGAATGAGTAAAGTCATCACATCTCTTCTTAGACATGAGTTGTCACTATTCTAGCAAGCTTGTTTCAGTCTGCATTTTATAGTTTAAGCATATTTCTTTATGGAATAGAATCTAAGTTTTATGTATATATCTGTATTCATTTTGTTCTGCTCATTAAATCTAGATCATTAGCCTGGATATATTTAGTGAATTTGATGTTGTTTGCAAATTTGATATGCATCTCTATTATGAGTGTCATAAATTGGTGATAAAAAATATTTCACACTATCGTTGTACAAGAAATCACAACTACATTTTTTCTTCTTACAGATATTGATATGCATTTGTATATTTCTTTTCTTGTTTGAATAGAATTTTTACATTTTCATCTGGTGCAAACAAGAATAGAACGTGTGATAAATTTTTTGCATAAAAATCAACTTAGGAATTTTGATGCTTGTTTATCAATTATAGCGTGGCATGGAAATATATGCTCACAAATATCAATGTTTATTATTAAAAATAGCTATAAAGTATAAGAGGAATATATGCAAGTAAACATATATCATCTAGCACTTAAACATATTTTAAACAAACTACACAGTAGAAACTTTATAGCTATAAAGTATTTATAATAGTATAGCTATAAATTATAGAAAGTAAATGAAGCAAAATTTGTTACATTGCACACGTTTTAACTAAAATCTATATATGGTAGAAATTTTCCACAAGTTTGTCGCTTGAATTCGATGATTCCAAATTTGACAAAAGTATACAAGTCTTCAATAACATTTTCCCCCATTCTTTCTAAAGACAACATTTTTATTTCTAAATTATTTTTCCCATGGGCTTTTGGAAGTTGTTTTCATCCACTGTTCCAATGCATTGTAAACTACTTAACTTGTAGTAAGATAAGTACCATAGTTGATTTCTTTTCCATCCCATTTGTTTCATCTCATTACAAAGAAAAAAAATTAACATTGTGTCCCTCACAAGATCTCAAAAAAGAAAATTTGTATTGATATGAGTGACTCCAGTAACTTGTATTCAATGGCTAGATGAATAGAACTGAAAATAACCAACAACTATAATATCTTCTCTTGGTTGAAATTGCAATGAATCTTAAATGTACATATATAGGTATTCAATTAAAATGCAACTTCCACTGGATTATGTGGATTACAAATAGATTTCATTTTTTAATTATCCAAAGTATTAGGAGTGTTGAAGTGAAGGAGTGGGAAAGTGTAGCGCAATGACTTGATTGATATCTCAGAACGGTTCTTAAAAAATAGAATAAATGTCCTCTTTGCGGGGATAAACATGTGTGGAATGCGGGAAGGCTGAAGATATGGGTGCACAAAATCCAGTAGTGCATGGAAGTGCATATGCACATTGTGTGCATAGAAGCTCCAAACAGACTAGACTCTTGCAAGAACTTCAAACATCTGTGTAGATTGCACTAGTGTTGGACATATGAATTTGCACACTGCAAAGATATGGCCATTTTAAAATCCTATGTGAAATGTGGAAAATTGCAAGTGAAAACATATCTGATTTGGTGATTTTAGAATAAAAGGAATCTTTTTGGTCATCATAGATCATGTACCCATTACTGTAGTACAAAATTCTAAATGCAAATATTGTGTCAAATTCTTCTGCAAACCCAATATCTATTTAGAATTCCTTAGTCAAAATCCTTTTTACTTAGCCATTTTTTAGGATATGTAAAACCCCTTGTTGTGAAAATGTTTTTGTGTTCCATCTACATGTATCTTCTACACATGAGCACTAGCATATGCTTAACAAAATGTTTTTTATGTATATAACTATATTAAAAATTAGTATATAAAGTGAACAAAATGATTTTATGCATACACTTAACTTAAAATGTATTGTTAAACATATATATCTTCCCAACGGATACATCTATATCATAGACATATAGTCCTCATGGATCTTTAAAAAAATTTAATATAGTCCTATACAAATAATCAAAATATTAATAATTATTTATTAATTAAAAAAATGTTGATTAGTAATGCCTATGAAGAAATTTAATTATACATATTTAGCACAAACATATAGTCCACACACATATAGCTTCTACACTTCCGCACAAGTATATCCCTGCACAACGAACACTTAGTCTAATGGTTATCAATGTCGTCAATAACATAATATTATTACGCATATGCATATTGTTAACAAAATGATTTTTACGTCTATACATATATTAAAAATAAAATTTAATTATTAATTTAATAAAATATAATTATACATCTCCAATGGAGACATATAGTTCTCACAAATATAGCTTCCACACCTCGGCAAAGTTAGTAAATTAAATACATAAAAAACAATGTAGTGATTTTTGTAGGTGATTGAAATTCGTGTAAATGATAGAAATTGTAGATGAAGTTTATAACATAGTATTTGATAATGATGTCTGTTAGTTGGTGTAAAAAACAATTTTTAAATTTTTTTATATAGTCCTATAAAAATAATTAAAACATTAATAATGATTTATTAATTTAATAAAAAGTTAATTATTAATTTAATAAACATTAATTATACATCTTCAACAAATCAAACACTTAGTAAATAAAACAAATCCATACGGGTGAAATCGTTCTTCACCTGTACATGCACCCATTCCAACCATCCACTACAAATTTATAATTAGATTGCTTATTAAATTCTCATATATACACCCATACATGCACTCCTTCCAACCATTCGTGACAACTGCATAGTTAAATTTCTTATTAAATTTTCGTCGACAGCCTATCGCCCAATCCAAGGATGTTGCACTTTGGAATTTGAAATCCTTCATCACCATGGATTCTAACAAGAAACCTAATTTGCACGGTAACCAAGTCATTTATGGCAGGAAGATTTGCTTGGATTTGTGAAAAACAATGGAGGCTATTAAGAAATTCTACAAAGTAAATGTTTGTTCAGCACCATGGATTCTAGAAATAAATATAATTTGCATGATAACAAAGTCATTTATGTCAGGTATATTTGGTTACATTTGCGAAAAAACAATGGCTAGTAAGCAATTGTGCAAAGTAAATGTCATGGATTTCTATGAGTTTTCCAATTCCTTCTATTAATCATTTCGGGTATCGATAACTAAGTGAGTTGTGAAAAGATCATGTTACTAAATATTTCCTATGCACTTGGCCTTTGAATAAATCTAAACTTCATAATGTTCACATATATCAACACTACAACCAGAACACGTTCTTGCGAAGGGTTTTACGAAACCTTCCCGAAAAAATCTTCCCTTAGTTGTTCATATCGGAGATTGTTAGCAAAGGTGAGTGTCCAAAGGTTTTTGAAGACATTTTTTTTCAGTGCACCTTTATGGAACATACACATCGATGCACATCTAAAAAATACTGCGATGATGCTTAAATGTTCAAACATCCTGTCACTGTTCATAGCAAAGGTGGTTCACAAGAGGTTTTCGCGAAGGCTTTTTAATTGACCTGCCTTTAATAAATCGATGCACTAGAAATTTCATGAAAAATAATGCCCGAGTGAGTCCATGCTTCCATAGCACCACCATACTTTATAATAAAATTAAATTCCTTGAATAAATCACATCGATGATGTTGAACAACACACACCCATGCACCTATTTGTCTAAAGGCGCACGGAAGTAGAGTAAATAAAAAACATTTACCAAACCAATTTTTCATTGTTATAGTGCATCTGGGGATTTCAAACTCTCAAAAAAAGAACCATTTTTCCTAAGATGCCCCATGTATGGTGCTTTACACTAACTTGGATAGCTCCATTGTTGGATTCCACACATTTCCAATTTTTGGAAATTACCACAAATTTTCATTTCCTCTCAACGGTGCAACTATTTCTCCTTTCGATATAATAAATATGAAAAATTATTTATTTCCTTCCTATTTTCATTTTCATCCAATCAAAATTACAATTTAGCTTGAAATTGGGCATTTTTTTCAATTTCACGTGGTGCGCCTGAATGGTTTGTCTCACCCCAAAGAAGTGCGTAGTGTGTTAAATACACAATGAGCACCACCGATTGTGTGTCTATATATGTATGAAATGATGTCGATAAATCTAATGCACCATGAAAAATTACCAAAAAACAAAGTGGTGCATCCTTCGGAACACCCCAAAACCAGTGCAAGCTGGGATTATACCTGCACCGGTGAATTACACTTCATTAACCACACTGCTAGTTCAACGATATATAAAATTTAACCCAGAAGTGCAACAAGTTTAATCATTCACCCCAATATGTACTCGAAACATAACGCAATAGTGAGCACCTACACCAGTGCATTTATATATGTTTTCATCATTGTAGTTCAAGATGGCACTCTGTGATAAATTACCAATAAAACAAAACAACGTGTTCTTCAAAATGCATTGACACCTGTGCAAAATGGGCTTATAATCACACCAGTGTGTTACACATCATTAACTGCAATGTTATCTCAATGATTTATAAAATTTAACCTAGCGGTGCACCAAGTTTAATGAATCACCCCAGGGCATACCTGAAACCTAACTCCCCAAAGAGTCAAAGTTTAAACACATCACCATACTTTATAATAAAATTATATGCACCAAATAAATCACACCGGTGTCATTGAATATCACACCCTGGTGCGCCTAAATGTCCTGAAGCGCACCCAGGTAGGGTAAATTAAAAAAAAATTACCAAACTAATTTTCATTTTACAGTGCATCTCGTGCTTCCAAATTCTCAAGAAAGCATTGGTGCTCACCTTTCTTCCTAATATGACCTATTTCTAGTGATCTAAACCTACTTGAATATATCCATTGGTGGATTCCACACATTTTCAAATTTCATAAATTACCACAAATTTTCATTTCATCTCAACGATGCAACCATGCCTCCTCGGGAAAGAAGAGGCCATGTAAGTTATTTATCACCTTCCTATTTGAATTTTTATCCATTCAAAATTACAATTTAGTCTGGAATTTGTGATTTTTTTCAAATTCACATGGTGCGCCAGAATGGTTCATGTCACCTCGATGTGGTGCATATTGTTTTAAATACACAGTGGGCAGTACCTGTGGTACACCACATAAATGCATGCATAGTTGTGGTTACCTCAAGTGCACTGTGATGAATTATTAGAAACAAATAGGTGTGTCCTTCAGAATTCCCCGAAACCAAGGCACATGGGATTCTACCCACGCTGGGACATTTCACTTCATTAATCGGACCGCTAGCTGAATGATATATAAAATTTAACCTGGCAATGGACCAACTATAACAAACAACATGGGGGAGTACCCAAAAAATAACACCTCGATGTGTCATTGTTCAAACGTGCCACCATACATTATAAAAAACATACATGCACCAAATAAATCACTCTAGTGTTGTTTAACATTATTCACCACTATACTTCACTCATTGACACTACTAACATAACAATTTATAAAATTTAACGAGGTGGTGCAACCATTGTAATCCAACACACCAGTAATGTATATCGAAACACACTGAGACATATATTTCCCAATTTTTCATAGCGGAACATCTCATTGGATGCCTTGTTCATGGTGATCTATCCTTTACAACGTGGTGTGTCCTTTAGAAGTCCCTGAAACCAGTGCAGAAAGGGATTCTACCCACACCAACACACTGCACTTCATTAAATGAACCTCTAGCTCGACGTTGTATGAAAATTTAACCTAGCGATGTGTAAACTTTACCCAATTGCATGAGTGAAAACCAGAAAATAACACTTTGTCACATCAATGTTCAAACAAAATTCCATACTTTATAAAAATCATGCATGCACCATATAAATCTCATCAGTTCTATTTAACATTACCCACCGACACACTTCACTTAAATAATGACACCACTAACATAACAATTTATAAAATTTAACATAGTGATGCAACCATTGTAATCCAACACACCGGTACTATATAAAAAAACACACCAAGACATATATTGCCCAAATTTTCATAGTGATGCATCTCATTATATGCCTCTTTTCTGGTGCTCTATCCTTTACAATGAACCAATGTACAAAATGTCGATGCTCCACTATCATTTTGGCACCAATTCGTTAATAGTAACCAATCACATTGCTTCAACTACAATATTGAAGTTTAGCTTAGCAGTGCCCATCATTCCACCAAATGGATCTATTTCGTAAAGACAATGTCACCAGTAAACAACATTTCTATGCTCTAGTAGACATGGTAGATGAGTGTATTTGGTTTAAGAAAGGGAACCGTGGATTTGTGCGCTATAAATTTTAGCGTTGCACTACGTCTTTGTAATTAATGAGAAGAATCAGTATTGATAAAATACATTTTTCATTGTAGATAGTCCTATGGAATGAACTGCTTGGCGGTGTTGTTCTTTTGAGATAGTGCACCGACTACAGGGCATATGAATTGTTGGGGGTGCACCAGTTTATTTTAAAGATTTATTTGCAAAAAAATGTAATTTTGGATTTTTTTAAATAAACATCATTTATATATGCATTTTTTTTTATAATTTCAATCTATTTTATCTTTATACATTTGTCTAACAATATTTGTTTGTGAATTAGGAGGGGGCGACGATGACGAGTTGATACATATGCTTTTGTGCATGAGTGGGAGGCTAGGGAGAGAGATAGGGAGACTTACCCTCACCCTATTTCACAACATACTCATGATATTTTGATGAATATTGACCTCCTGAAGTTTTATGACGAGAGAAGTTCCCTTAGGGGGAACTATGTATTTTTACAGCAGATGATTCGTTGATGGGATCATGGGAGACATGGGTTCAGGTTCAGTCTAGATATGTGGTATCATCCCATGGAGGAGGATGTGTATTTTATCACTAGGTTTTCTAGGAGGGCGGTTTGTTTTCCCCATCTCCCTATGCTACTGCCCGATGCTACAGGAAAGACCCGTCCGACATATGTGCAAAGATATTACAATCTAGATATTACTTCGACTTCGGAGTTCTAGGTTAAAGGTGGTCAGTTTTCGATAGGTGCATTTGAGAGAAAGGACATTAGGTGCATGTGTTATATGTTGTCTTTGTATATTTTAACCTTGTACAATATTTACTACAAACATATTTTCAGTAAAAGAACAAAAAAGATACAATGGAAAATACAAACATTACACAAATATTTTTCCCTTGGAAACCCAAACCGGGAAAACCAGCATATTCTATATTCATTCATAGTGATACATTGTTTACAATATAACATACATATAGGAGTCAACGACATCAAAAACCCTAACCCAATGACTTGGATTAGTCAACAACCCTAATTCCTTAACCGTAAATAGAAAACCATCGACAAAGAAACCATGTGCCAAAAAACCACCTAAATATGTGACCTGTTTCCTGAGGCAGAATATAACACATACCCAACAGTCTTCACTGTCACATTACAGCTCTAATGAGCAGTGCATTAATATCCCTATGTTGTATTATGTAAATATTTTATTGTGGGAGCCCCGATTGATTAGGTGGGTGGATGTTGTTTTGAGACAGTTTTGTCATGCATTAAATTACTGTCATCTTTTTTTTTTTTTCTCTGGGATGAGATTCTTCCCATTCGCTTTTGAGTTTTATAGATAATTGTTTGAGAGGCTTCATGCTAATCGACCATCGGTACTCCAATTTCGTGGTAGGCCTATTTTTTATGCATGTATGCACATGTGGGGGCAATTGATGTCCAATAGGGGCCATCTATTGTAGGAAAATTCTCCTGCGGACAGGTGAATATCATCTTGGATCCTAGAACCCTATTACCAAGATAGAAAGATGTTAACATTGGACACTAACATTCCTTTAAATGTAGTTAAACTATTCAAAGGGAAAAGAGGAAGAAAGTATGACGTAGATTTTTCTAAAGCTTGTCCTCGCTTAGTCCAGGATGAACTTGATCTTCAAGCTCCTTAATGAGATTTTCAATCCAATAGACAACAAACACAATGAATTCTTCCTATTCTACCAAGAGTAGTTTAAACTAGATTTATCAACAAAAGACAATCATATGCAATCATACACAAACTTGAAGGAAATAGGCCAAGAATATATTAATGAGAACATTACAAGACAATTACAATCTATAGATGCAGTTGCAATAACCCCTCAATGTCCTCCTTGTCCAACCCCTTGATCAAAAGATCCATGATCAGAATGAAAATACTTTTTGTTGATATTCTCCTCCTTTTCACCATGAGAATGTCTCCTTTTATAACATTTGAGAGGCTCAACCACCTTAGTTATCTTTGGAATAAGTTAAGGATATGAATCCATTAGTTGTGGAATCTCCGTTAGATGCAGCCTAAAGCTTGGATTGGAGCCAAACCTACTCAGATCATCTCTAGATGTCCTTAGAGATAAGGGGGATTTTCCCTAATATTCTCTCAACCAATCGATACTCCTCCAAACCTAGCAACAGGGTGCTACAACGGTCCCTGTTAGATGGAAAGGAAGTGCTAGCACTCCCTGCATATGAGCAGGGGAGCGTTGATCTTCCAAAATTTCGTTAAGGTGACCATTTCTCAAGGAAAAACATTTTTCTTAGTTTTTCAAATGATGTAGTTTCCCCTTCCAACATGTCTTAGAGGATGTATCAAGTGTTTCATGGTGTCGTTCACAATGTGACATATGCAGAACAAAACTGTAGCATTTACGACACTTTTGACAAAAGTGTGGCATTTGCAACACTTGCTACAATGTTAATGTGACATTATCGAAGTGAGGAATTTTGACGTGTAATAGATTTCCCCCCAAAGTGAGAAGTTATAAGATGGAAGCTAATGACTGAAGCACTTTGTAGATTTTTGAAGAAAGGGTATGGAGTCGGAGAACCTCATAGAATTCGCAAAGAACCATCAAACAAATGTTATCATGTGTTTCAAACCCAAGGCAAACATACCTATGCTTGAGTAACAAAGAACTTAAGGTATGGCCACCAATAAATAAAGAGCGGATCCATGATGATAATTACTAAGGGTATATCCAACAAGAATACAATGTGGATCTATACCTCCATGACATGAACTGATCATAACCACGAGAAATACATAGTGGATCTAGGAGATGATAAAACATAACCACATACTAATAAAATGTGGATCTATGTGACAGTATATCAACATGCTCAAAAGATCTCCTTCATAGCCTAGGGAAAGTAGATAATAGAGTGAGTGCTCAACCCACGGTCTTCATCCCAATTCCAATGTGGTACGAATCTAGCCATGTGAATAGATTTTTTGATGTCGAACATGGTAGAAACCACTTGATTACAGGTCACTAAGGTAAACCATTAACAAGTGCAAGGTAAATCACCAATGATGTCAAGGACTCCCAAGGTACTCTAGTACAATCCAACAAATGTGAATAAATGAGTTGAATTCGAACATTCATAGAATCATCCCATCAGAGGTTAATGATGTAAAACCACTATCGGAGGTGAGGAGGCCTTCCATTGAGGTATGTAGGTCCCAAGGTACTGATTGGTTTCTAAGTCTAATTCATGGATGATGTGTTGAAATCGACATGAAAAGAATCGTCAAAGGAGTTCCTTGATGTATCCCCCATCATCGACATGAAACTTTCATAGAGATGTAAGATGGTGAATCAAATGAGTATGGACTAACACGGGTATTGAAATTGGAAATTTGTGATTGTTGATTGAGGAAAATACTTCCCTTGAACACTAAGGCACAACATGACTTGGCAACATAAACGTAACGTGGACCAAAACATAATGCATCAGATGTTGTGACATTCATCGGGTGAACCAAAGGAGTGGAAAGACTCATAGGATTGGTTAAGTGAAAAGGTTTATCGAATTATCCAAGTGTTCAAAATGTAGGTGGAAACAATGTGTTGTGTTCAAGAGCGATTGCAAGAGTGACTTTTGACAATTATAAAACATAACTTGGCTTAATTCCTTCAATTTTTCCCCCATCCAGATAGATGAGTACCTCTTTTTTTCTTTACAAGATCGAGGAGGATAACACATGCTCGATATAACTCAAATTCAATAATTCCCTCTCCCTTTGTTTAATGAACTAGAAGAGGTAAGGGTTCGGTCCCATATGGGCCATTCAATGTGTGATTTTAGTGAGTCCATAGAAGGAAAACTCGGTAGATTTTCATGTTTAAAGAGTCTGAAAATAACTTAAAGGCCATTCCAGTGTTGTTCTTTTTCATAATTTTAGTCTTTGAAGTCCAAAAAAGAGATAAATTGCTACTCGGGAGATGCCCTTTCAAAACCTTTTAAAATGAGTGTGAAAGGAAGCAAGATCACTCGGAAATATTTTCATGTTTAGAGAGTTTGTAAAGAGCTTAAAGGAGACTCCAGGGGGTTCCTTTTTCATGTAACCTTTACGAGTCCGAAAAATTGATCCAAGTCTACTCGATTACATTCTCATGTTTTTTCAAGTGTGGGAAAGAACAAAGATTGTCCTCGTCAGTGTCACAAGGTTGTCGAAAAGATATTTCTTAAAAACCTACAAATATAGACAATTATGGGCCTAGAGCATCAATGACTCCTCAAAAAGATTAAAAAACAAAAAAAAAAAATTATACTAGTGAGAAATAGAAAAAATCAACCCTATCAAATACTAAAATAGGTTAAGAATTTAATTTACCAATTGATTTCTACTAAATTCTTCTAGCTTTGTAATTTTCCACCTTTGGAGGGAGATTTTTGAGTTGTGAGTACGGGATCTGCGATCGACCATTTTTTATTTCGTCTAGACTAGGTTGGTCACCTTGCCTTTCCAATCATTTTTCATGGTTTAATTTTGTGTTTTAGCTTATATTTAGCATGTTCTGGGCTCTTTAGGAATACCTAGGTGTCGAACTGGATCGACTCTCCCTCAAAGGGATAATGGGACCATCGATCGATATATCAGCGCCCTGGTGCACATGCCTAGGGAGTACTAGTACTCTGTGGGAAGACTTAAGGGAGTGTTGGCACATAACCAAAAAAAATGTTTCATTTTGGGCTAGAAAGACAATTTTTTTCCACAAAAAGTTGACTAAATATGTTTAATTGGTTGTATTTGTAGATTACATGGATCATATAGTCATGATTGAATGGAAGGAACACAAACACGATTTTGATGAAATTGCTTCTTTACAAATCCCTCAAGCAAGGGCGGCTTTCGGAAATTGTGGTCTACTCAAGTACTTTAAAATCCATAATATGAGGAAAAAGGTGCTATTACTTAAGTACCTGATTGGATTGTGGGACAATGTTGAACATGCATTTTTCATTGGGCCACACATGCTCGAGATTAAGCTTGATGATGTGTCCTTTTTGATGGGCCTCTCGAGAAGAGCGGCTCCTATCCTTTTGTCTGGACATCGAGCAACTCCTCAACCCACTAAGGAATATCTCATTGAGTACTGTATACCAGGATATTGATTGGTCGATGGGAGAATAGTGATCAAAGATGTGATGGATTTGGCACTGATATCGATTCTATTCGCCATTACCAAATTGGCGGGTAGTACCAATGCTCATCTAGATTAGAAATATCAGATGGCATTTTCTGTACAATGTGTGGAGCCCAAGTTGCTTAACTGGAGCGCAGGGTTCCTTCAAAATGTGAAGGAATAGATCTCAAAGTGTAGGACAGGTAGGCAGAAGCAGTTTGGATATGTCTCTTTCCTAGTTTTTTTCTTTTTGGATCGAGTACCCTAGATGCAGCCATGGGTTGTGTTGATAGCACGAGCTGCAAACAAGCCACGGATGGAGGGATGGACCAGTTTTTCCCCAAGATTGGGGAACAATCCCTCAACATTTATGTTTACAATTGATTTCTTCGCTTGGTAGAGGAGACCGTTGGTTTTCATCTAGTATTTTCCATATGTTGGAGTAGGTTTTCGGGGCAGTGCAGAATTGGTGCTCCCTAAGGGCATTCATTGGGATGTGTCAGGTATGAAACTAAACCTTGTCATGTATTTTTTTTTATATATTTTTTTTTGTTTTTGATGTGTACAATAAGGGATATAAAGATGTTTTTGTTTCATCATGAAGACATAGGCGCATCACGCTCGACGAATGTGTCGGCACTGAGGCAGTGTGGGGATGTGCAAGCATCAGTGGAGCACGAGGCTGCAATGGTAGGACTTTGGGAGGTCGAGAGGAAACTCTGAGGTCTGACGATGGGTGTCCCACCTATCAAGAGGTGAGACGTGACTCTCCATTTTTCAAAAACATAGAGTAGGATTTCCTGAGATGTTGAACCACCTGCTTCAACGAGTGGCTCGTGCAGTAGTGTGCTTCACGGAGAACAACATGATATAGGAGGATTAGGATCCTCAGCATATTTTGTATTATTTCATGATGATATCATGGGCATGAGGGCCCAAAATGTTTTCCCTATTATGTACCTTTCAATGATGTATTTTTTTAAAAAACTTTTTTTATCATGCATTTATATATATATATGAGTTTTGTGGTGATTATTGATGTTACAATTTATCTTATGTGGTTCTTTAATGTACATGTGATTCATGTCCTTTTTTACAAATGTTTTATCTATGTGCAAGATACTAATCCAATATGTAATTAGCTAATGAATATCACATTGTGTTGACTTCTCTCAGTATATGTTTGTATTGTATAAATTCAAACGATCTTTAGAGACGACAAACTCTTAGGTGCAAACTTAATAAAATAGGGTTGTGAACATCATAATCTCGATTAAGATAACATACCATGAGTTGAGAGTCTAGGTTAATAATCAGACGAGTTATACCTAGAGAAGAGGCTTCATTTAAGAGTCTGATGATGACATGATATTCTTCCACATTATTGGTTGTTGATCGTAGGCAAATTCCTCCTGAAATCACCAACTTGTCAGAGTGGTAAATGACCCGAGCTGCAGAAGCAATGTTTTGGGTGTGCTGACTAGAACCATATGCAAACCCAAAAAATATGGGAAATGGAGATGTCATCCGTGCATGCAACCACAAGACAAAGTATAAAATGCTAAGAAAAAACTCGTGCATGCAAGATAAAAGATACACCAAATCAAAATTTAAAGTACAATAATGTACAAAGTACACATGCCAAATGTTTTATGCATAGTACTTCTTCAGGTAAAGCCCATTTCAGGGCTCACCGAGAGATATTCCATCATAATAGACTAACTCGTAGGCGCATTTTGTGTAATACACGTTTTATGATATACGGTCCATGCCATATGGGTTATAACTTCATTGTCCCCAACTTATCGTGAGCTTGGTCATAAACAAGGACTAAGTCTCCTTCTGCAAAAGCACGAGGCTGAATGGATTTTTCATATTGACTCTTCATTCATTATTGATACGTCTCATTAATGAGAGAATCATCGAGACATGTTTCTTCGAACTTGGTTAAATACAAGAATCATTCCTCTTCAACAGAGGTATGATTCAGGAGTTCCACGGTGAGTTTCAACGAAGGGATCTCACACTCAATTGGTAACACCACTTCTACGCCATATACCAACTAGAATGGAGTCAATCCAGTTCAAATTTTCACTAAAGTGTGGTAGGCCCAGAGTGCAGAGAAAACTTGTGGGTGCCAAGAGGTTTTTTTTGTCCCCACCATGCGTTGGATCATGGTATTTAGGAATTTTTTGATATCTTCAACTTGTTTTTTTTCTTGAGGATAGTAGGGGGATGCGTTTTCATGGAGAAAACCCAACTTGACATGCAACTCACTCATCATCTAGTTCTTAAAATGTGAGTCGTGATTAGTGACCATGTATTGTGGGACACCAAAGCGAGTGATGATGTGGTTAAAAACAAAGAGTACTACAGTACGTCCATCATTAAGAAATGTAGGCATAGCCTCAACCCATTTAGTGAAATAATCAATGAAAATTATGATATAACTATGTCCCCCAGCTGAGGTAGAATTACATTGCATAAAATCAATGCCCCATTTGGAAAAGGGGGCAACAACTTCAATGGGATGCAGTAGAGCAAGGTAGGTACATGACTTTTTATGAAAAACTTAACAAGGTGGGCATCGTTTGATAGCCTCGATACAATCTTTGAAGATGGAGGGCCAAAAATAACCAACACGTAATATTTTCTGGGTTGTAGACATCCTAGAAATATGATCTCCACAAGATCCAAGGTGACATTCATTCAAAATGCGTTCATCCTCATCATGGGTTAAACAACGTCATAGGATAGTATCAATACAATGGCGATACAAAGTGTCATCGATGATAAGGTAGCATTTATAATGGTGGCAGATACGACGACATTCGTCACGAGAAATATCGGGCTGGAAACATTGGGTTTGAAGATAGAGAAGAATATGTCCATACCAAGGGTTTGACGTGACAATGTGGAACATAGATTCGTCCAAAAGATAATCATTGGGATAAGTATCTTCATCAACATAGGGAATATCGCAGATAATTTCCACAAAAACCAACGATTTTTTAGCTTTTGATTTGGAAAACTTGAGATCAAATTTTTGAATAATAACGATCCATTTGGAACACGTTCCCCCAAGAAATTGAAATTTAAGGATATGATACATGGGGTTCGAGTCCGCAATGACCGTGGTAGTGCGTAACGGGATGTAGTGGTGAAATCTCTGGATGACAATGACAGATACCAGAGCCAAGTTCTCAATGTGTGAATATCAAAGCTCAGGACCAAAAAGACTCTTTCTCAGATACTGGATCACATGTTCGTCACTGTTAGGATCCTCTTGAACTAACACCATAGAAATAGTGGAATTAGAGGCAGCCAAATACAGGATATAGTCTCATGCATAATTCAGAGGATGCAAGAGAGGTGTATTGGTTAATGCATGCTTAATAGAAACGAAAGAGCATTGAGAAGTGTCATCCCAGATGAAAGGAGTGTATTTATACAACAATATCATAAATCCTTTAGTGATTTTGATGTAATTACAGATAAAACAGAGAAGAAAGTTTCCTTTCCCTTGCAAACTTTGTAGTTAGGTCAGATTGTTGGGAGGGGGTAAAGTGAGAATAGATTTTACTTTTAATGGATCCACCATATTCCCATATTTGGAGACAACGAATCCTATGAGTTGACCTGATTCAACAGCGAAGATGCATTTGTGAGGGTTCAAACAGATATGGTAAAACTGGCAGTGACGAAAAATGGCCTGTAAATGACCAATATGGTCTCATCAAGTAGATGAATGAGCGGGTAAATCATCAAGGTAAGCTTCCACAATATGTTTGATATCGTGGAAAGCATACAACATGGCTCACTGGACAGTAGCAACGACATTTTTAAGATGAAAGGTTATATTTTGATAAGCAAACGTCCACCAAGGGAATATGAAGTTTCTCTTATGTTGATCAACCGATAGAATATCGATCTGGTTATACACTGAGAAACCATCCATGAAGGAAAATATAATGCTGCCAGTGCAATTATCGATGATTTGGTCGATAAAGGGTGTTGGGTAATTGTCTTTTGGAAAATCCTTATTGAGATCCCTATAATAGAAATAGACACGAATGGTTCCTTGTTTCTTAGTGACTGAAAGGATGTTAGAAACCCATTCTGTCAAGGGGATAGGATAAATAAATCCAGACTTCAACAGTTTTTCAAATTCTTCCTTTATGGCCCCAATTTTCTTAGGATGAAATGGGAGAAGTTTTATCGTACAGGTTTAACACCTGGGTAAGTTTTTATCTCATGCACAATGATCGATGGATCGATCCCTGACATTTCTTCATAACTCAAAGAAACGAAATCGTGGAATAATTTGAATAAATCAGTATAATCTTCCACTTCCTTGGGCGAACAATTGGCATCAAGATGAACATTTTCCATGATACCTTCTTTGATACATATGTCGATAGAAATCCTAGAAGAAATGTTTCCTAAATTGCCCTCAGAAGTAGTTTCCTGGGTAAGTATGGGATATTGTCGAGAATTGAGAACACCGTCGGGAAAGATAGAGTGTATATCTTTCTCAATTTCATCTAGACTAGAGAGAAAATATGAACGATGATGGTTGTCATCCAAAGGTACCTCCTAGATACTAAGCATTTCCATGATGGATTCCTCTGATGGAAAAACCTATAGGATGTAGTCGAAAGAAGAGTATAGGGAATCCAACCAAGATGGAAACGAGTAAGTGTTGGATGCCAACAGATGTTGGTAATCCAATGAGGGCGAGGCAGATTGTATGGACTTGCATGAAGCCTCAGCGGGACTAAGTTTCATAGCGTCACCTAGTGCATCAAATTCCAAAGGACTAGGCACAACCCAAGAATAATATGATTCGTAAGATTGATATGCCATAGTCGAGATCATATTGATCGTGGCAATATCTTGCGAGGTGGGAGGAAGTGGTGTAGGGAAAGCACCCATAAGGGAAGAGTCTTTTAAAATACCAACACCAACACTTTCATAAGTGATTTGAATATCTCCCAAGAAAGGAATATTGCTGGTGGAAGGAGTGCAAGTGTCGGGAGTGCAATAATCTAATTGATTGATAGTGACAATTTTAATTTCATAGGGGATATGTACACATCGAAACACTGATGAAGCGAAGACATTCATGGCATAAAACCAACTTATTCCTAACAACAAGTTGTAATCAATAGGAGCATCAAATACCTCGACATTGACAAAGATAGTATTTCCTCCCAATTGAACAACTAAGGACTGGAAGACTCTGTGAGGGTGAAAACCTCACCCATCGAATCCTCGTAACATTGTAGGGGATTGATTAAGCGCAAGTGATTTCAACCCTTTTCAACAAGATAATGACATGATGCAAGTGGAATCTCCCTAATCTAGAATGGTATGATGAATGTGTTGGTTATGAACAACAAAATAGATCTGAAAAGAAAGTTGGTGGAAAGTCGTGACTTGAATTTATCGAAGTTAAATGTGATATTATTCAACGACTTGGGATCAATTGCATCGATGGTGGCCAAGAGTGTTCTACGTTGACTTGGAAAATGTTGTAGAACTTCAAGAGAAGACATAGCACATGACGCTTGATCCAAATATTCAACAATGTTGTAGTTTTGGGTGGCACGTGAACTAGGATTAAAAGTCAATTTGCGAATAACCCTCTTGGGATGGCGTAAAATAGATTTGAAAGTGGGTTTCTCAATCTGAAGCAATCCAGATGGAGGAATAATGGTGGTAGGAGATGGATCTGATGTAGTACCGTTAGGGACCTTATCTTTATCAGGTTTAGTCGGTGTTTCATATGTTGTGGTGTGAGTGGTTAATTCAATCCCATTAAACATATAAATATTGGCACTTGACAAGGCTTCCTCACTAGGAGGATGACTGGGATTTCCCTCTACCAGAGGGGAAAGGGCTTGAGCAACCATGGACTGATGTTGAGGAAAAGGTTGTGTCAACACAGAGGGTTGAGAATTCCCTTTGAAAAGTTTTGCAACTTTGTCACGATGAGGAAAATCTTGGGTGTAATGATCATGACCACAAATCAGACATAGGAATTGCAGTTTTTGATGTGTTTTTTTTTTAGGAGAAGATGGTTGAGTTTGTGTTTTTGGATTTTCATTATTATTATTATTAGGTTTATTTTTCATTTTCTTCTTTCCCCGGGATTGTTGTGAAGAGGCAGAATAGACTGCATTCAGCTTAGATTTTTTAGTCGGGGAGGAGGTAGAGGAGAGTGAGGTCAAACCGATGAATGGCATAGAAATAGAGAGACTAGCCAACTCAATCGACTATGGTGAAGATTGGGTTTTGACGGCACCGATAATTCTATTTGCATGAGCTTTGGAAGATGGTTTGGATGGATCGATGGACGTGCGGGGAGAATTTGGTATCAACTCATACAATGTATCGGATTGGGAATAAACCAAATCTAGGTATTAAGCATGAGCAATGGATTCTTCCTTAGTGAAAATACCACCCATGGCGACATCATGAGAAATTGGGGGTAAAAGATGCTTACTAAACCATTCTGCCAATAATTGGTCGGGGATGGTCGCTTTGATCAACCTTCATCGTTGTCTCCACTCATGAATGTGATCAGAGATATGTATGGAGTTTTTCTAATGAAGTGAAATAAAGAGTTATATACTAGTCTTGTAATGGATGGGTAATTGAAAATGCATGAGAAAAGCCATAGCTAGGGAATTGAAATCTTGAAAAGTACCATGTTGGAGTTCAATGTACCATTTGGTTGTTGAGCCCATGAGTGTGCGCTGGAAAGGACGCAACCTGATAGAATCATCCATCACTGAGGTTGATGAACACCATAGATGAAATTTCATAACATGGTTGTTCGGGTCTTCATCGGGTTACCGTCAAACTTGGGGATGTCAAAAGGTAATTTAACAGGAATTACCGAATAGAAAGGAAAATGTAGTATAGGATCATTTATCAACTAAGATAATTCTGGTAGATCCAGTATGGCGAGGAACGGTATTTGTCGGTTAACCTGAGGTTGATACTATTGCAACAAGGGGACACTAGTAGGGCCATAAACTGGTTGAGGTGGATAATTGTATCCAGTAGGCCCTCCCATATATGGTGGTTTTTTACTAGTATAGGAACGATTTGATTGTTATTGAGGAATGATCACAAAAGGAGGAAAACCCAGTTAGTTTTGAGGAGGATAGGTCATTTGATTAGGTTGTGGGGGATAAACAGTTTTCTCTTGAGGGGGGTAAGCAGTTTTTCCCTGCGGAGGATATATAATTGACCCTTGGGGAGGATAAGATTGTTGTCCTTGAGGACCCCAAGTGGGATTTGGGACACCCGGATAAGGTTTTCCAAAATATAATCCATAAGGAATAGGATTTGGTATGCCTCCTTGTGGTTTAGAGAATGATGACCCCCGATAATGTTGATGAAGCGTGCCTCCTTGAGGTGTTCCCCAAGACTGTAAAGGGTTTCCAATAAAAGAGGGTTGTCCCCCTACCATAGCTTGAGCGAAAAATGGGGTTTGACCAATAAAATGGAGTTGTCCCCCTCCCATAGCTTGAGTGACAATTGGGATTAGACCAATAAAAGGGGGTTTCCCCCCAATGGGTATGTGCAAGGGTGGTTGTCCACCAAGATGGATAGGCCCATTAGACGATGGTTGTCCCCCAATCGAGATTTGTCCCACAGTTGATTGTGTGTATGGAAACATTTTGCATTTAGTGATGGATAGGTGTTCCAATAGGATTCTGTGTAACATGAGGAACTGTAGTTTGAAAAGGTGGTGTGGTGGGAGTAATAGTCAAATTATCTTACGTATGAATTGGTATTACGATTCTAGTGTTACTTTGGATTTGTACTGATGTAGCAGCAGGATTGACTACTTGTTCTATGGGATGGTCAATAGTCTGATCAGACGGTCCTTCCTCATCACCAACAGAGGTAAGAGGGTCAAGAAGTGGTCAACTAAGGTTGAAATGTTTGTAAATATCATGTCCCGATGGAGTTCTTCATATGGAACGAATAGGTGTATGTTGTGGATTTTCCATGCCAGTAGACCAAACAAGAGTCCTATAGCCATCATAATCACATTGTGTGCTTTCCATTTGTGTCTCAGTGTATCGCCTCAACGGTAGATGAGTATACTCTTCTTCTATGACGTTACAGAAAGAGCCCAATTAAACAATGAGTGGTTCGATAGGAACCTTTTACACAGGGGTAGTATGAGGAATGGGATCCTCAACCATAACCAAGGCACTTTCGGGATTTTCTAACAAAGGAGTAGCAACGCTCCCACCATCCAAGTGATTTTCTACCTTTTCATGGTAAAGATATTTAGGTGAATTAGGGGGTAATGGTTTGTAGCCTTCTGGAGGTATCCCTTGTGTCCTACGTGATCTATGAAGACCTTTATTGTCTACAGTCTGAATCTTGAAAAAATATTAAATAACATCACTCGCTAAAAATATAGAAGAACAAACAAGCAAACAAAACCTTCTCTCAATGACTGTACTACTTGGTGATGAAATCCAACATCTCGTGATCAAATTGAGAAGGGGCTAAGATATGAGAGGGTGGATCAGTTATGTTTGAGACCTACTTAACGGGCTTAAGCCTTGGTGCAAGATTCCACACTATAATCATGGATTTACACTCCAAGGAGTCCAAGTGAGTTTGACCAATGTCTGTTCCAGGTATAGTGAAGACTTCCCTTCACTGTCACCTTGTGTGAGGACCCTAAAGATTATAGCTACTAAGGACACCAACTCGTAGTCAACCCCTTGGCAGGTATAGTCGATAGTCTAGTCTAAATGTATGGGTAGGATAACAAGTTTGAAATCCTTTAAGAGAGCTTAGGACAAGTGGACCGATAGAATTCCAAAGGACCCCGAACAGATTCAAAATTCATGAAGCACCAAGACCAAATGAAGTCAGTTGGACCTCAAGAAGAACCCCCAAAATATGATCTGACTACTATGAACGGTTAAACATCAGAGGGATAATCTTTGTTGCTCTCTCGAATGCGACCTCATGTGTAACCTTTGTGTGAGAGGGGGATCCCAGCTATGCTTATACAAAAATTTGATTTACTCCCACTATCGCAAGATGCGAAGTTTGTCTTGAATGATTTGGAGAGTTATTCTCACAGCCTAATCCAAAGCGTTGATCCTAGTCTACTGTCGGTGGAAGAACCTAAAAAGAAAAAGTTTCTAGATCAATTTTTAATTAGCGCTAATTTTGTTGGTTGTTCTTTACAAAGAGGTGAATGAGAGTGAAACTGATTATGTTACGACTCAAATCCCAATGAATTAAAAGAATAATAAGATTTTTTTTATTTTTATGAACTTCTATTTATGGGAAGGAGAAGAGTTTTCTTTCTTTCACTACCAAACACAAGAATGCAAAAATTTCTTGCAATTGTTTTTCAACAAGAATATGTTTTAGTGCTAAATCATAAAGACAATATTTCTGGTATCCAAAAACCAATAGTAAAAATCATCCTTTAGTTTTATTATAAATGTGAATTGATTTGGTTTAGTGCTTCTTATGCCAATAATAAAAAGACTTCACTATTGCAACTTGTAGACAGTGGGAAGCAATAATAACACAAGCAAAAGGCACTCTCACAGAGATCAATAAGAGACAAAAAACAAACTAAAACTTCGAAAAACAACAAAACACACTTAAGAAATTTTTGGAAATATATGAAGATCAAAGACCAATTAAAATAGTAAAGAGATCCCTGATTTTCCTTGTAACAATCTTCAATCAATCAAATGAACGAAAAGGTATCAAAATGAACCCAAAATATGAAGAGAGAGGATGATTTTGTGACAAGGAAATACACTAAAATCCAATCAAAGATAAAAAGTATTAAAAGAGGCAAGTTGAAAGTATGACTGAAGACACAAACTAAGAGAAAAAGTCCTGATTTAAAAGAAAAAGCCCAAAAATTACACCCAGTACAAAGTTAGTCAAACAAAATTCAAAATGAAGAAAAAACGACGCTCTAGTTATATCAGCACTAGAGCACTACAACACTCCATAAATAATTATAGGGGAGCGTTGATCAGGAAATAAATGCTCTAGCTGTAAAGGGAGAGGGTGTGGGTTTCTGAGAAAGAAAAGGATCAACCCAGAAAATGAAAAACTTAGGAAGTTTGATCAATAGTCTCTATGAGACAAATTCAGTACTGAAAACATATGTATAGAAGAGCAAAATACAACAAGAAGGATTTGAAGATGAGAAAAATCTAAGACAAAACCAAGGAAAATAACAAAAACTGAAATCTTTGCTCGCTAGTGTATTCTCCAATTTATGTTGTAGGAAAATTCCCCTGTAGACAGGTGAATATCTTCTTGGATCCTAGACCCCTATTACCAAGATAGAAAGATTCTAACATTGGACACTAACATTCTTTTAAATGTAGTTAAACTAGTCAAAGGGAAACGAAGAAGAAAGTATGACGTACCTTTTTTCTTAAGATTTTCCTCGCTTAGTCTAGGTTGAACTTGATATTCAAGCTCCTTAATGAGATCTGCAATCCAATAGACAACAAAGACAATGCATGTTTCCTATTCTACCAAGATTAGTTTAAACTAAATGTATCAACAAAAGACAAGCATATGGAATCATACAAAAACTTGAAGGAAATATGCCAAGCATATATTAATGAGAACATTAAAAGGAACTTACAATCTATAGATGCAGTTGCAACAACCTCTCCAAGTCCTCCTTGTCCAACCCCTTCCTCAAAAGATACATGATCAGAATGACAATAATTTTTGCTAATATTCTCCTCCTTTTCACCATGAGAATGCCTCATTTTATAGGCTTTGAGAGGCTAAACCACCTTAGTTATCTTTGGAATAATTTGAGGATATGACTCCATCAGTTGTGGAATCTCCCTTCGATGCAGCCTATAGCTTGGATTTCAGCCAAACCAACTCGGATCATCTCTAGTTGTCCTTATAGATAAGGAGGATTTTTTCCCAAGATTCTCTCAACCAATTGATGCTCCCTCAAAACTAGCAATAGGGCATTGCAATGCTCCCTGCTAGATGGACATGATGCACTAGCACTCCCTACATATAAGCAGGGGAGCACTGATCTTCCAAAAGTTCATTAAGATGACCATTTCTCGAGGCAAAACATTTTTCTTAGTTTGTCAAATGATGTGGTTTCCCCTTTCAAGATGTCTTATAGGATGAATCAAGTGTTTCATGGTGCCGTTCGCAATGCGACATATGCAGAACGAAAATGCGGCATTTATGACACTTGTGACAAAAGTGAGACACTTACAACACATGAGACAATGATAATGTGACATTATCGAAGTGAGGAATTTTGACGTGTAACACCATCCCAAGTATCTCATTACTGTGATGGGAAGGTCAGTTATTGATTTATTGTCTAGCAAAGACAATAATGTCCTTGATATTGTAGAGTACCCGTATGCAGGGATAGGATGGAGAGGATTTACAAACATCCAATTTGCAGTAGAGGAGACAACATATGAGAGAGGTAATATTATCATTATTTTTGTATCTATCTATTTTCATATTTTTATGTCTTATTTAATGCAAATGTAATTTATTATAACATTTTTTTTAGTTACATTATAATTATTATCTATTGTTTTCTAGATATTGACACATATGTTGGGGATGTACCTCCCCAACATGAGGATGAGGTGATGGAGGAGGCATAGGAGTAGACTACATTAGTACATATACTCCACATTCCATGCATGCCGAATTTGAGAGTCCAGCTAGATGTGGAGAATGAGCTATGTTGTGTCATGACTAGTCACGGAGTGGTACCTATACCTCCTAGAGACATATTATGGCTAGAGGCGCTCTTTACTACATGGAGGCATTTTACTCTCCTGACATGACAATGTTGATGCATCATATTGTTTGTGTGTTCAACCTCATTGATACGTTGAGGGATAGTTCTTATCATCACACTATATCTATCTCATCAGTAGAGTCATCCACATCCTCTACTCCACCGCATGATCCTCTTCCTCCTCCTGATTTTCCTACACATGTGTCATATGAAACATCTATGGATCATCCATCTATGTGTGATCCTCCTCCTCCTCCTCCTCATGTTTCCCCTCCACATGTGTTTGAAAATGTATCCACGTTCGATCCTCCTCCTCCCACTCCTCCACCTCTTCCTCTAATCATGTCACCATCCGTCAATCATTGTCTTTCTCCTAGTCCACATGTGTCATTATCCATTGATCCCCCTCTTCATATTCTTCCTCCATGTGTGTCAGTGATAAGATTCTAATGCTTTGGACACTATAATCACATCAGGTATTGTTGATGCACATATTCATGATATTGATATAGAGATCACACTTGATAGTGTACTTATTCCAACATTTGTTTTTGAGATAGTTGTTCTTGATAGAGGCTCTACCTCTAGTAGTAGAGACATTGTTGCACCTAGATCTGGTGGTGGACCTAGCTAGTAGTGGTACTAATTCACATTTATATTGATTTATTTATATTTTCCACTCTCTCTCTCTCTCTCTCTCTCTCTCTCTC
>JZKD02S2010477.1:428554-450696 GCA_000966675.3 Picea glauca
GAGAGATAATAAAACTTTACATTAAATCATCACCATCAACCAATCATCACATAGAACCTGATAATGTTTCCTGAGACTTCTTCAATTTATGAAATTCTTCAATTCTTGGAGTACTCTGATCCTATAGATAATATTACTCAATGTATTCTCCGAAACTCTTCCAATTTTCACTCCTTGAATCCTCCCCAAAAAGAGGTTATAGAAAGAATGGTAGACTTTATTCAATTCTGGTCTATTCAGGAGAGTGAAATTGCACATAATTCCCTGTGCTCAATAATTAGCATCCGATTTGGAAACTCGCACACAAGAAACTAAATTCTGTATTATTTCCAATGAAATTTGTCCCACTTCATTTGGATTCTCAATGAAGAAGTTATGGTTGTTTTACTCGAAACACCTGTTTATTGACTAGCTTTAAGACTAGTCACAAACCCTATCTTCCACAAAGTGTATCTCCATAATTATAGTGAATAAAGAGCTTAAATTTTTACCAAAGGTACCTTGATATGTCTTCTCAATACCATAGCGATTTGTCCATCTGAATCGTTCTAGAAAAAACGTTATATCAAAAATGGTAAGATGACCTGAAAATAACATACCTTAGAACACATCACCAAAAGACTTCATCCTCCCTTGAAATCCATCCTTCTTTACTTCTTATTTCCTATGAAATTAGAATTGTAACAAATGAATGTATAATGATGTTTATTTATACCATTTATGTCACTTCCTTTTAACATTAGGGCCGACTTGACACTTTCTTATTTTGTAATTCTTTTCTTTAATTATCTTCAGGGCCTACATGTACTTCCTTCTTCAATCCACTTTGTCATCTTCAAAAATTCATTTCTCCTCAACCATGAGGATCCACGTGACATTCCACATACCACCGAAAACAACATGATGTATTATATCCATTCATGGGTTTTATATATGCATGTGCATTGTCCTTCATTTCCAAATACCTTTATCAATCTTGCGGTCCAAAACCCATGGCTAGGGTTGATATCAATGACAACAACCAATATTCCAACATGGGTCACGTTATCACCACTGGTCACCATGCTAGAAAAATGTCCTCCAGCTATTATATTGAAAATAAAAATAAATAAAACAAAAATTAAAAGGAATTTAATGGGCTAGGAAACAATGGAAACCATGAAAAGGTGCATTTCTCCCTCTATAGAGGCACCCACACGCAATACCTACATTTCCCTATTATCACTGAACCCCTTGCCCAAACATTCTCTACACCATCTCGTGCATCTACATGACCTAGATTGGTCTTCACCTGGGAAACACCCAAACCTGAGGAGCATTAGCCCAATAGGACATCTTGAGACCCTCTCCGAACATGGCTTGTTAAAATGCATAACGTCTTTGAGCATTTGTCTTGGTAAAGGGGGGTTTGATGCACATGTTTGGGTAACTTGATTATTAGACATTATTGACATTGCTATGATCCCTGTGACTTATGAGCCCATGGAGGGAGTACTTTTTTTTGCTACAAGACCATGCCTGACAGACAGGTACATATGGGGAGGTGATTAGTTTGAACCTCCATTGGGCTAAAATCCCACTAGATGGATGTTGTGAACCTAGCCAAGGGCATAGGGACACTAGCGGTTGCACCTGAGAAAATGAAGGGCATTCCATCAGAGACACTTTGGTATGCTTGGACCTAGGGGGCTATTTCCCTTCCACCATGACGTTGGACCTAAAAGGCCCATGACATCATCATATTGAGCCTTGACATCATCCAGTTAGGGTTTTGGAATGAGGACAGTTTGGTTGGCACGTGTAGAAGCTTATGAGTCCTTTTGAGACCTAATGTTTCACTTTTGAGGCCTAGCATTCCATAATGGGGCCTAATGTCACCCTTAGAGGGGCATGACGTCACCCCTAAAAGACAAATTAGGGTTTTAAATTGTTAATTTTATGTAAAAATGGATTTTTTATGTAAACTGGCCATGTTGGCCTTTTTTTTACCTAAAATGTAATTAAAGTTCATTGTTATTGTATAAATAGAGAGATAAAATTCTCATTTTTTCATCATCTTTCACTCACACAAGTGTGAGGTCTGAAATTTGGTCCTCTTTAAGGGTGATTGGTTGAAGTTAACTAGTGTGCAACTTCTTGGAGAGACTATCTTTGGTGTATTTTGGAATTTTCATGGTGGAAAGTCTTCAACTAGGGTTTTGTGGCTAGAATATTCTTGATGAAGTAAAATCTGTGATTCTTGATTTATTTTGAATGGTTATGGTATGTTTACTTGTTCATTTCTAAGATTATGAAATTTTTAGTTTGCAACCCTAGGAGAGAAGCACATGTTATTGTCCTTTTCTTTATAATTTTTCACCTACTTGATTTTTCTAGGAAACATCTGCTTTGAATAATATACTAGAGACCTACCTTTGTAGCACTCTAGTAGCATTGCTTCATTAAGATTCATACATTTTATTTCAATCTTGATCTAAAGAATAAGGAAATCACCAGGGCCTAGGTTTACGTACTTTCTAGCATTGTTTCCTTCTAGGGTTTTAGATATTGAGGCCTTAGGTTACTAACACCTCAATCATATTACCCCTCCTTTAGTTAATCCATTATCATTTGTTGTTTTCTTCTAATAATTTACACTGCAAACTTTGACCCCATTACCCTAAAAGGCACTAGTTAACACCTTGCAAGTGATTTATTGACCAAACAAACTCTTAAACGTTCTTCCTTAAGATTTTTACTAACTCTTACTAACTTTGGATTAGACTAACTCACTAACTAATTTTTTTCTTTTGCAAAAGATTGCTAAAACCATCTATAACAACAACAAATTGATCCTAAAAGAAAGACAAAATCTGATAATACATTGCCATCATTGCTTCTGACAATTACTATCAATTTGTCAATTTTAGGATATTATTTCTTATCATTTTTGAAGCATTATTGAAGCATAATTGTGTAGTTGTTGATAAATATACATTGTTTTTATAAATGTTTGTATTGCTTCAGTTTTATATCAGCTTGTTCATTTTCCAAAATTCTATGGTTTTATGGAGCAATGACATCATATGGCACTTGCAAATAGCATCTCTTTTCTTGTTGTCTTGTTCTGGGCAGGTACACTTAAATATTATTTTGTATCATCTCATTAAAACCTTGGAAATTTTGATCAAAGTGACCTGTGAGAGGGGTGGGACTTTCTTACTACTTATACCTTGCCCTTCTCTAACATCGAGGTCACTGGGGATGTCTCCCCTAGGGAACTACTCCTAAATAGAAAGACGTGTCTTATTAAGGTGACAGTGATAGGACATCCTCCTTGTTACGCCAATTTAGAATCGATTTGCCTTTTGGCTTTGGGAAAGTACAAATTGTGCGATAATGTTTTGGCACCGTTGTCAGGGAACACTGAGTCAATTTTCCTCAAAGATGACACTTTTTCGGTAAGCCTTTCCTCAAAATACTTTATCTTACAAAGCTTACCTGGTGACTCCACTGAGGGTGATCCCCTCATATATTTGATAATATTCTAAAGATTGTCTAGCAACTCCACTAATGACGAATGGTAGTGGATGTCAGTATACACTTTATCTTCCTCCTCTCCCATTCATCCATGTGGCTTCTCTTAAATGGTCTCCGGAAGAATGTTTTGGCCCTTTGGACCTGGCTAACACCCAAGGGGGATTACATGATCTCCCAAAAGAATTTGATTCCTGGATACCTAAATTCCCGGGAGAAGTGAGAGATTATGGAAACTCACATTAGACTAAATTTTGTGAGGGTTATGAATTCCATCAATCAGGAAAGGTACACCTTGACACATTTATTATACTTTTATTAAACTCGCTCACTGGGATTTTCAAAACTTGGATTAATAAAATCCCAAGTGGAAGCCTCAAAACCCCTGAAGATTTGAAACAGGATTTCATGAAGAGATGTGGTCAGGAAGAAAGTATGTCCTCTTTTTATTCTCAATACCTCAAATTTTGCAAATGAAACAACAAAGATGTTAGGGATTTCAATGATAGGTTCATCACACTCATTAGAAAAATTCATCCCAACTATCACCCAAAGAGCGTTATTCTCCAACATTACCTAAATTACTTAGAAGGAACTTTACAATTTACCCTCAAGAACTGATTACCTACAAGCCTAGAAGAAGCACAAGAGGCTTCTTGCCAGATTGAGGAGAACCTTAAGTTCAAAATCTCCATCCATCAGGTCAACCTCTTAAATGTTGATGACATATGGGAGGTGTTAGCACATAAAATTGTTAGAGTCTTGTGGGTTTGTGGTTTTTACCTAAGTCTGTAGTTGTTCCCCGTCTCTCTCCTTTTCGCAGACCCAATCTTAACTTTTTCCCTTTCATCTTGTAGTTTTTTCTTCCGTTTTCCTTCATTCGTTTGAATGACCTATTTTCCTTGTCATCTTACCTAAGAAGTCTTGACCCTCTTCTTTTTTGTTTTCTCTAAGGTTGATCACTTCCATCTTTTCCTCTGTCACTGATCCTTTTTCTTTACCAAGCCCTCAACCAGTCATCCAAATGTTTTCTTACAAAGGTCACAGTCATAAGCACAAAGTGCAACACTTAGAGTGATATGATACGGACTCGGATCAAGCAAGAAAGCAAGTTCAGAGATCAACAATGAGTTATAATTGTGGGAATCAAGAGTTCGAAGAATTTTTTAAGTTGTTTGTAGAAGGTTCGTACTCCTGAAACCTGAAATTAGTGTGGTTCGTCTGATCTAGCAGCACATGTGGCACCAAATCCAAACCATGAGGCAAGTCATTTCATGAAGGTTGAAGTGAGGAATGTGCCGATGCTCTGAGTCCTGAAGTGACGAAGGTCCGGAATCCTAAAATGTCGACATTTATCTGGGTCATCTGATTCAAAGGGATGGGTGGCCCTGTATCGAAGAAGTCATGATTTCACGCATCAGAGGTTTCAACATGGAGCACGACACAAATTCACGAAACGAAAATCACGAAACGCATGGGATTTGGGCCCATGATGACATCACGTGGTCATATGGAAAGTAGGGCCATAAATAAGGTAAGAACCTATCAAGCGATGGGTGGCTGTGGTTTTTGAGCAAGAGTCCTGTCTGTTAAGTTCAAAGCAAGCCCAACCATCGATATGGATAGGCCATTTCACAAGATTGAGCATCAGGGTATTTGGAATCAAGTGGAGTGAAGACTCTCGAAATGAGAAATCCCTAAATTTCACATAAGAGCCCCAGGTCATGACCCGAGGTCACATGGAGCGATGGAGAGGAGATATGCCAAAGATCAAGAGTGCCTTTATTGTTCACAAGAGAATATATGTGTGGTCTCAGGGAACTAAAATTGACTTGAAGGAGTCATGAGCATCACCTAGAGAATTCATGGGTGTCAAACCTCATCCCAATCCCGATAAAAGTAGTTAATGAAAATGGGGGAGGTCGTTGAAGCCTTGTCTCACCCCATAAATGGAAATAATGGAAGTACTGACCTTGGAGGCAGACTTTCAGCCCAAAGTTCCCCTATCAACGAATCCTCCTACAAATCCCATACTGATCTGGGCTCACCTCTGACAGAACAATGCAAGTGCAGCCTGATAGAAAAAAAATACAGACACAAGCCTTTGATTGCTATATCTAGGTCACACTCCTGGTGGTGGAAAGTTGTTCTGAGTATAAATGCTCGGTTTTGATATTTGTTTAAGGTTGATGGTTGATCTAAGCTCTCGTACTGTCATGTTTTAATGAATCTTTGGTTCTTTGGTTATGTAACTTGATAGGATACTTCTTGTTTAATGAAATCCAACTTCTATTTCCATCTTATCTGTGTATGATATTGAATGTTCATGATCAAAAGATTCGCATGGATTGTGGTGATTGTGTTTTAATGAATGTTTGATTGTAGTAAAGCTATAATATTTTCAGTTTCCTAAAACTTTGAATTCAAGTGGATCTTGTTTTCAGAGTTTTTCTTCCTTAGGTTGTTGGAAGACCTAATGTCCAAAGCAGACCTTTACATATTCTCCTCGATTTCTTCCTCCTACTCACCCTTAATACAAATTGATGGCTAAAGTTGATCAATACCTCATTTTCTTGTGCATATTACCCCAGTTTTCTGAGTTAAACGATATTCTCTTGAGTCTTCCCCATATGACCTCTTTAAATCCATTAACTGTGACATAAAAACTGATGGGTAATGGACTTACCTCTACCGCAATCTATAGGTGACTTCTAATTATAACATATATCGTTTCGTTGTCGAGGAATGAATTAAAGATTTTCCCTCGGTAGAACAACAAATCTTATTGATTCTGAAGGTGCATTAGAACTCAGTACATTGAACATTGCAACCTACACCTGACAACTCCACTGTCTAGCGATTCCACTGGTCTGACTCCACTATTTCATCTGGCTCTGAAAGGTAGACACACGAGGTCTCATCCATAGTTTCCTCTAACCACGCCTGGAGTTAAGTTAGAGAAAATTATCAGGAAAAGAAAGACCCCTCAAGAAGGTACTTCAGCTTTTGAGCCAGGTGATTCTGGTAATTTTCATAATTTTTTTTTAGAAACCCCAGTTACTGTTTATGTTTCTCCTGTTATCCCATCTATTGGAGTTTCCAGAACTTTGAATTTCAAAATTTTTCTGGCTGATTTCTCTTCTCTTGGCCTCATTTTGGAAAGAGAAAGCTTCGACACTCCTATGTCTCTTGAAGTTCTATCGCGGCTCAGACCCAGGTCCTTAGGAAACTTCCCCGCCCCTAGCTTTACTACTCCTTCTCCTGCTATAGTTGTTGTAGTAGAAACCTCTTTTCATATCAGCTCTACAACCTTTTCTCAAACACTCAGTTGTTTCCCTTCTCCCCCAGAAACACAGTTCCAGTCTCACCTGTCCAAACTCTATCTCCACCTGCTTCTCCTCCAATTCACGTCCAAATGGCAGGTGATAATCCTACTAGGAACAGGATGGTCAAGATATTGGTTGTTGGATACGCCCCTCTGGTTTTACCTCAACCTATGAATTCTCTCCCAGCCATGAACTACCTTAAGCGCATGCCCCAGTTCATAGGAGAGGGAGACGTGACTGCAAAAGAGAACCTTGCATCCTTTTATATATTTTCATAAATTTAGTCCATCGAAAATGAAGATGTGTGGATGAGAGTTTTTCTACAGAGCCTTGATGGTGATGTTATGGATTGGTTTAAGGACTTTCCTCCTAGATCTATTTATGGGATTGTCGCTTTGGATGATTCATTCTTAAGAAATTGGGGGAATAAAAAAGATCTTCTTTATTATATTATAGAATTTGGGGCACTTAAGAGAGAAGAGGGGGAATCTATTTTAGACTTCTCGAAGAGATTTAATAATATATATATAAATATTCCCACTGAAGTTAAACCCATAGAAACCTCTGCCAAAATGACTTATGATAGTGCTTTCTACCCTGATTTTTGCCTCATGTTGAGAGAAATAAGAGCTACCTCCTTGGCTCATATGAAAGATGCATCCATTGAAGTAGAATATAATATATTGGCAGTTGTTAATCTTAGGAGTAAGGCTGATAGAGATAGAAGAAATGGTAAGTCTGAAGGTTCAACTTCTAGTTATTTTGCTGCCCCCCCTCAAATGGATGAAGTAACCAAACTACTAAAGTCACTTTCTGCTAGAATGGAAAGGGTCGAATTGGAAGGAAAGCAGAGCTATAGGAATCCCCCAAATGTTGATAGCAGAGGTAACTTTAGGAGACCTACTAATGCCCCTCAGACCATCCAAAGAGATTAGAGAAATAGGGACAGAGATGATAAGAAAATCCAAACTCCTCTCCAAAATAACCTGGTTACTAATGAATATGAAGAGGAAGAAGATATTGATCATCAGATCCATTGCCTTGGATATACCTCTTCATCCCCTCATTTAAATCAATCTGCATATGAAGAGGCGCTCATCAGTAATCAACTGAATGAGTTGAGTAAATGGGAAGAGGCCAGCCACATTCCAAACAGATATAATCTGAGGTCCAAATAGAAACAAGGGAAATCTAACATCCCTGATCGGCCTACCAGAGAAAAAAAACCTGCTAAATATATGGCAGACTGAAGCAAGGAAAATAAGGCACAGACTCCCCCACTAATGGTCAAAGGTCCTGTTCCAGAAGTGAGAGAAATTATAAAGGCCCCTTCCTCTTTCAGCTTTGAGCATGAAATACAAAAGGTTAGAATTCTTGTACCCATTTCAGAGCTAGTCAAACATGAAGACTTTAAAAGGTGCCTCTCCAAAATGTTGCAGCCCGAACCTTCTTCTCATTCCATAGACTCAATAAACCTCCAAGACGAGAAGCCTACAATCATCCTAGGTCCTTTGGTAGAAGATAGAGACAATTCATCCCCTCCCTTCTATACTTCACTGAACATACATGACAAGGTGCTACATAAATGTTTGATGGATTTAGGGGCATCTCACAATATTTTGCCTAAGATTGTCATAGAAGAGCTCGGTCTGGAGATTACAAAATCCTACCATGACCTGTATTCTTTCAAATCCAGGATTGTCAAGCGCCTTGGGGTTATAAAATACTTGGTCTTATCTTTGTTCTAGCTTCCAATGAAAAGCATGATCATGGACATTGTGGTATCTGACGTTCACCCTAAGTTCGAGATTCTTCTCTCTAGATATTGGATGAAACGACTAGGAGGAACTTTGCAGATGGACCTCACCTATACTACCATTCCGGTGTTTGGGGTTGAGCATAGGAGACTCTACAGGGAATCTCAGTTGGCCTACATTATTAGTGATGAAGAAAACCCCACGAACCATCCTATATTTTCTCTTGACACAGATTTAGGATCTAGCTTGTTGCAACTCACCGATGCTCCTGAACCTCCTCTGGAAATAAAAAATCAGCCTATTACTTTTTGTGAAAATTCTCCTCCTATCACCTCTATGTGGAAACTTTTCTTCGATGGAGCCTCTTCTAAGGAAGGTGTTGGTGCTGGAATGGTTCTTGTTTCTCCTGATCAAGAGACTACAACTCTGTCCTACAAGTTGGAATTCGAAGCTACCAATAATGTGGCAGAGTATGAAGCTCTCATTTTAGGTCTGAGGGTTGCAAAGGACACGGGAATTGAAGATATATCACTATTTGGGGATGCTGAGTTAATTTTCCATCAAGTCAAAAATATCTACCAATCTAAGCACCCTAGGCTAAGAAGTTATAGAAATGAAGTGTGGGACTTTATTGACAATTTTTTCCTAGCTTTCTACATTTCATTTATTCCAAGAGAAGAAAGAATCATGGTTGATTCTCTGGCTGTTTCAGCAAACAATTTCAGAGTCCCTTTTCCACCAAATCTCAAGTATGATGTAGAAGTAAATTACAAACCCTCTATACCTGACAATGTCAAGCATTGGAAAGTATTTGAGAATTGTTATCGGAAAAATCAGTAGGTGTGGACACTAACTGATCTCCCTAGATCCACCTAGATCTAGAACAAAACACGCCAGAACATGACACTTTCCTTAAGTTTTAAATATTGAATTTACTAACCAAAGAGGGATGGGTGACATACCATTTAAATGTTGCTTCCTCTCGCCATCACCATCCTAGCAACCTGCGAACTCTCTTCAAAATTATGTTTTATGGGTAGAGATGAATGTCAATTTTCTCAGTAGAAATTTCTTATGCGGAGCCTGAATACACCATCATGATGACCAAAATCATGGGTAACAAGGATGATCTTGAGATCAAAATATTCCTTGAGACTGTTGATGAGTTTTTTGCACTACATATTGATCAAGATCAAGATTCTGAAATCAATCCTCATGCTAATGTTTTCCTGAACAAAATCACTAATCACCATATTGTTCAGTTGCCTAGCAATCACATTCTGAAGGGACTAGTTCCTTTGGAGAGACTATTTGATAGAAATGATGTGGAAGTGAAATTTAAAGGATCGGCTGATGATTCTGATGTAACTGAATGCAACATTGGTACAGAGAAAGATCCAAAATTTTCAAGTTGTCAAGCAATCTGTCAATGGAACAAAGGGTTGAATATGTTGTGCTATTAAAGGAGTTTGTTGATGTGTTTGCCTGGAATTATGATGATTTTAGAACATACGACACAAACATCATTGGGCATAAGATCCCATTGAAGGAAGAGGCCAAACCATTTAGGCAGAAGCTGAGGCAGATCAACCCCATGTTGTTGCCTATCATGGAGAAAGAGGTAAAGAAGATTTTGGAATCTCATATTATCGTTCCTTTAAGGTATTCTGAATGAGTGGCTAACTTGGTCGCAGTGAGAAAGAAAAGTGGAGAAATCAAACTTTGTGTTGATTTGATAAACCTAAACAGAAGCTCCAAGAAGGACACTTACCCATTGACAAAAATGGAGCACATATTGCAGAGGGTGACAGGTGCATCCAGGAGGTCCATGATTGATGGCTTTTCTGGATACAATCAAATTTTTGTCTTACCTAAGGAAAGAGAGAAGACAACATTCACCACTCCATGGGGTACATTCATGTATGCCAAGGTGCCCTTTGTATTGATGAACGCAAGAGAAACTTTCCAGTGCGCTATGGACATCCCCTTTATTGGGGAAAGGGATAAATTTGTATTTATTTATCTAGATGACGTTATAGTTTTATCCAGGACTGATAAAGAACATTTTCATCATCTAAGAAAAGTCTTCCAAAAATCCAGAAAATTTGGCCTCTCCCTAAATCCCAAGAAGTCATTGTTTTCTATGAAAGAGGGAAAATTATTGGGGCACATAGTACCGACTGAGGGAATAAATATTGATCCCAACAGGGTGGAAGCCATCCAAACCTTAGCACTCCCTAGATCCAAGAAAAAAGTTCAACCTTTCTTGGGGAATATTAATTTTCTGAGAAGGTTTGTTTCTAATTTTGTTGAAATGGTGAAGGACATTACAATCATGTTGAGGAAAGGAAAGGAAATCAAATGGACTATTGAATCTCGTATTTCCTTTGATAAAATAAATAATTTTGTGACCAAAGCACCTATTCTCATCAGTCCTAATTATTCCAAATATTTTATGATTTTCTCCTTTACTTCATTTGACACCGTGGCAGCCATTTTGTTGCAAAAGAATGACGAAGGGTTCAAGTAGCCCATTGCATTTTTTAGCATGGCATTGAGAGATGCACAACTGAGATATGAAATCATGGAAAAGTAGGATTATGCTTTGGTTAAGGATCTCAAATCCTTCAGGGTCTATGTTTTTCATTCAAAGTTCATTGCATATGTCCCTTCAACTTCTGTGAAGGAGATTCTCATTTAGCTCGACATGGACAGTAGGAGGACCAAATGGATTGCTAAAATCCTTGAATTTGAATTGGAGATAATACCCACTAAGTTGGTTAAGGGTCAAGGTTTATCCAAGATGCTCGATGAAACTAATTTCAAATCCTTGGGGGGAAATTTCATCAATGCTTACTCAAAAAAATCAACAGGGTGAGTTGTCTGATACGAGTTCTCAAGCCTACCCTACCTTAGCAGAATGTTCTTGGTACAGGGACATAATTTTCTTTCTACAAAAGTTGTAGCCTCATGATGGCATGGAAAAAAGAAAAGTGAGAGCTTTAAAGATCAAATCAATTAAATATTTTCTCATTGATCAAGTTTTATATTGGAAAGATCCTCTAGGGGTGCTATTGAGATGTTTAGACCCACAGGAAGGCCAAAAAATCATGTTTGACTTTCATGATAGCTTGTGTGGGGTACATCACTTCTGGATAACCACAGCCTAAAATATTCTCATAGATGGCTATTTCTAGCCTAGCCTATTCATTGATGTTTGTGCTAAAATCAGGGCTTGTGTCAAGTGTTAGAAATTCTCAGGAAAACAATAGCTCAAGTCCTTGCCTTTGAAACCTATGGTGGCTTTAGGACCCTTTCAGCAGTGGGGCCTAGATTTTATCGAGGAGATTCATCCAACTTCTAGTGGTAAGCACAGGTGGATCTTCACTGCCACAGATTAGTTTACCAAGTAGATAGAAGCTATACCCACACAGAGCGCTTCTCACAAGGTAATCATTGGTTTTCTTGAGAATATTATAGAAAGGTTTGGTTTTTTGAAAATAATTGTCACTGATAATGCTACATCCTTTAAGGTCGAACCATTGATTCAATTTTGTGAGCAGTTTGGAATTGCATTGATTCACTCAACTCCTCACTACCCCCAAGGGAATGGATGGGCAAATTCTTCGAACAAAATCCTTATAAACATCATAAAAAAATTGTTATAGGACAATATGAAAGCATGGGATTCAAAGCTCAAGTTTTCTTTGTGGGTTGACAGACTGACAAAACAAATATCCCTTGGGATCTCTCCTTTTCATATTGTGTATGGAATTGAGGCCATCTTTCCTTCTCAACTCACCTTGCCAGTGGGAAAATGCTTATAGGACTACCAAGGAGAACCTGATGACATGGTCAAGAAAATACTACAGCTAGTAGAAGTGCATTAGACTAGGAAGCAGATACTGGACAAAGTACATGAACATCAACAAAAGATCAAGTAGGCTTTTGACAGGAGAGTAATAAAGGAGGATTTCCAACTGGGAGATCTAGTGCTAAAATGGGATGCAACCGAGCAGGACAAAGTCAAGCATGGTAAATTTGATGCCTTGTGGATCGGCCCCTTCAAAATCTCTGAGATATTCCCTATAATACTTACAGGTTGCAGAATTTGGAGGGTGATGAAGTTTTTGGTGGCCATGTTTAATGGGAACTTTCTAAAAAAAAAAATTGTCTAAAGTTGCAGTCGGCGTCCCACCATTGTAAATATCATTCGTATTTTTATGTTTATTTTGTTTTAAATAGCTAGACTCCATAACCCAATACTAAAGGATTGGAACTACTTTTCTTGGCAGCTCGCAGGGAGCGTGTCATCCCCTGTGGAGCCAGATGTTATCACATAAAATTTTCAGATTCATGTGGGTTTGTGGTTTTTATTGAAGTCTGTAGTTTTTCCCTGTCTCTTTCCTTTTCACAGACCCAATCTTAAGTTTTTCCCTTTCGGCCTATATTTTTTTCTTCTATTTGCCTTCATTCGTTTGAACGACCTATTTTCCTTGTCGTCTTACCTGAGAAGTGTTGTCCCTCTTCTTTGTTGTTTTCTCTAAGTTTGATGACTTCCATATTTTCCTCTGTCACTGATCCTTTTGTTTTCCCAAGCCCTCAACCTATCATCCAAATGTTTGTTTACAGAGGCCGCAGCCATAAGCACAAAGCACAACACTTAGAGTGATCTGATACAGACTTGGATCAAGTGAGAGAGCAATTTCAGAGATCAATGATGAGTTATAATTGCGGTAATTGGGATTTCTAAGCATTATTGAAGTTGTCTGTAGAAGGTCCAAACTCCAGAAACCCAAAATTAGCATGGGTCGTCCGATCCAGCAGCACACGTGGCACTTGATCCGAACCATGGGGAAAGTAATTTCGGGAAGGCTAAAGTGAGGAATGTGCTGAAGGTCTAAGTCCTAAAGTTTCGACGGTCTGAAATCCTAAAATTTCGACATTTATCTAGACCGTATGATTCAAAGGGACGCGTGGCCTTGGATCCAAGAAGTCACAATTTCATTAGTTGGAGGTTTCAACTTTGAGCACGGTGCAAGTTGACGAAATGCGAAATCATGAAAGGTAGGGAATTTGTGCCCGTGTTTACAGCCCATGTTAATATGAAAAGCAGGGCCTTAAAGAAGGTAAGTGTGTATCGAGTGATGAGTGGCTGTGGTTTTTTAGCAAGCGTCCTGGCCTTTAAGTTAAAAGCAAGCCCGACCTTCGATCTAGATAGGCCATTTCACAAGATCAAGCATCAGGGTATTTGGAATCAAGTGGAGTGTAGACTCCTGAAATGAGAAATCCCAAAATTTCACATAAGAGTCCCAGGTCATGAACCGAGGTCGCATGGAGAGATGGAGAGGAGATGTGCCAAAGGCCAAAAGCACTCATATTGTTCATGGGAGACTATCTGCCTGGTCTCAGGGGGTCGGAATTGACTTGAAGGAGTCGTGAGCATCGCCTGGAGAATTCATGGATGTCAGAACTCATCCCAATAACAGTGAAAGTAGTTAATGAAAATGGTGGAGGTGGTTGAAGTCTCGTCTCACCCCATAAATGGAAAGAATGGAAGGACTGGCCTTGCAGGAATAATGTCATCCCAAATTTCCCCTATCAACATATCCTCCTAGAAATCCCATACTGATCTGAGCTCACATCCGACAGAAGAATGCAAGTACAGCTTGACAGAAAAAGATACAAACACAAATCTTTGATTGTTATAGCTAGGTCACACTCCTGGTGGTGGAAAGTTGCTCTGAGTATAAATACTCAATTTTGATATTTTGTTAAGGTCAATGGTTGAGCTAAGATCTCGTATTGTAATGTCCAAATGAAGCTCTGGTTCTTTGGTTATGTAAATTGATATGAGACTTCTTGTTTAATGAAAGATAGCTTCTATTTCCATCTTATCTACGTCTGATACTGAATCTTCATGATTGAAGGATTCACATGGATTGTGGTGAATGTGTTGTAATGAATGTTTGATTGCAATATAGTTATAGCGTTTTTAGTTTCCTGAAACTTTGAATTCAAGAGGATCTTGTTTTCATAATTTTCCTTCCTTAGGATGTTGGAAGACCTGATGTCTAGAGAAGACCTTTACATATTCTCCTCGATTTCTTCCTCCTACTCACCCTTACTACAACTTGTTGGCTAAATTCAATCAATACCTAATTTTCTTGTGCATACTGCCCCAAATTTATGAGTTAAACAATATTCTCTCGAGTTTTCCCCATTTGACCTCTTTAAATCCATTAACCGTGACATATAAACTGATGGGTACTGGGCTTACCTCTACCACAATCCAGAGGTGACTTCTAGTGCTAAAAAGAGGTGAATGAGGAAAGCATAAGAGGGTTTAAGCATGACCTCCCAGATATTCTAGAGGTAGAAAATAGTACTTTTCCTAGGAAATGGAGCATAGGTTTCTCAAACATGAAATATGCTTCCCTGTTTTCACAACAAAATGAACCTCCTGAGGATTTGAAACCCACTCAAGATACATTTAGAAAACTTGAGGTTGAATACATTGAAAACTTGCCTTCATAGATCAATGAGGAAGATGATTGTGAAGAGGAATTCCCCATTGTCTACCAAGTTGGGAGCATGGGAACAAAATATGGAGAACTTGCACCTTTTTATGTTACCCTCGAAATCAATGATTTCCTTCTCCATAATTGTGTGTTTGATCTAGATACCCCTAGGAACATTATGAACGAAAGGGTTATGCGCCAACTAGGTCTCAGTATATCACAACCAAACACACAAGGTGGTTTCACACGAGGCATCATCGAAGACCTAAGTGCTTCCTTCCATGATTTCCCTGATACCTCTTTCAACATTGATGTAATGATAGTAGACGCTTTAAGTAATTCGGGAATTCTACTCTGAAAATACTTGATAGAGAAATTGACCAGGAGCTTCTAAGACCAAGGGCCCAAAGCCATGATACCTCACCTCAAAGGAGGATTCTTTACCCTTCACAAAGAACCCATCACAAGATGCCTCATTGAAACTCCTGAAGAACCCGATAATCAGCTCCTATGTGTGAACAATGGGATTGAAAGTTAGTTTGTCCAAGGAGTAAATTCATAGGATGAACTTAGCAAAAAACCTAGAGGAATATGGACTTTGGAATTTGATGTTGCTCATTCAAGTTCTGGTTCAGGGGCATGTATCATCCTAATAGCCCCATCCAAAGAAACTTTCTACTACTCCTATAGACTTGAATATCATTGCATGGACATTTGTTTATAAATACAAGGCTTTTATTATAGGCCTTAACTTAGAAATCAACAAAGTTGTCACACACTTGAAGTTTATAGGAGAGTCAAACATAATAGTATCACCATTTTTATTATACTTTTCTGCAAAGAATGACAGATTAAAAATATATCGTGACTTCAAAATATCAATTTCAAACTTCTTTGAGGTAGTATCAATCGAAGCAATTATGAGAGAAGAAAATCATGTAGCAGATGCCTTGTCTATCCTGGCATCCACTTTACAACCTTTTGATGGCCCCCTCCAAAACTTGTGTAAAATGTAATTCCTATTTAATCCATCAATCCCTGACAACTTGGAGCATTGGCAAGTCTTTGAAGATGATAATCAAATCCTTAGGTTCATGGAAAACAACAGATAATTCACCAATTCACAAGTAAACTTCCTAGCTGATTCCATGGACCTAGATGTAGTCAACTTGAAAAATAACATTCTTCCCAAAGGGTGTGTCCCTTTATAACACCTCTTAGATAGGCACAATGTTTACAAAGGAAAAAACCCCAAGAAAAAAATAGATGAATCTTTATAATTCAACATCGGCATCGAGATAGATCCAAAAATGGTCAAAATAGGGAAAGGTGCTATGGAAAAGGAGAGGAATAAGATAATTGACCTAATAAGAGAGTTTAAATATACATTTACTTGGAATTATGATGAATTAAAATCTTATAGGGGTGATGTCATCCAACATGCCATACCTTTGACAGAAGGAGCCAAATGTTTCCGACAAAAAATGAGACATATTAACCCTAAGTTAGCAAGCCAGATAAAAAAGGAGCTTTAAAAGATGGTAGATGCTGGTATCATAGCTCCCATTAGATATTAATCATGGATTTCGTATTTGGTAGTTGTCTAAAAGAAAAGTGGTGACATTCGCCTATGCATAGATTTCTGAAACCTTAACCAACTGTCTTTCAAAGACATCTACCCCCTCTCGAATATGGAACATTTATTACAAAGGGTTATAGGGGAAGGCATGATGTCCATGCTAGATGGATTTTTTGGATACAATCAGGTGTTACTCAAGAGAGAAGATCAAATTAAAACAACGTTTACCACACCATAGGGAACATTCATGTACTTAAAAATGTATTTCATCCTTATGAATGTGGGTGAAACCTTTCAAAGAGTGATGGACTTTGATTTTAGGGATATCATTTAGAAAATCATATAAATTTACCAAGATGATATCATAGTCGTATCAAAGGAAAGAAAAGACCACATCTCGCACCTTAGGAATGTCTTTGAAACATGTAGAAAGTACAGTATCTCCTTGAACCCTAAGAAGTCTATTTTCGGGATAGATAAGGGAAACATATTACGACACATAGCCTCAGAAGGAGGAATTTATGTAGACCCAGAGATGATCTAATCTATCAAATATGTACGCCCCCTAACTAACAAAAAATCCCTACAATATTTTTTCGGAAAAATAAACTTCATTCGAAGATTTGTCCCAAACTTTTCCAAAATAATAAAACCCATGAGTGCACTACCTCAAAAGGACACAACATTAAGGTGCGATGACAAGGCCATTAAATATTTTGAATATATAAAAGACACCCATTCCAAATCCCCAATTCTAGTTAGTCTTGATTATTCACGGGATTTCATAATATTATATTTTTCCTCTCAAGATACCATTGCAAGTATCTTGTTGAAAAAAGATGTTGATGACCATGAACACACCATTGCTTTCATGAGTAAAGTACTCAAGGGTTCAGAGATGAGTTATTCAATTACTGAGAAATAGGCTTATGCCTTGGTAAAATCCCTTAAGAATTTTAGAAACTATGTGGGTTACAATAAGATTAAGGCTTATGTCGCTTACCTAGCAGTAAAAGATGTTTTATCACAACAAGATTGTATGGTTACTATGGGTAAGTGGGTTTCCAAGATCCAATAATATGATTTAGAAATAAAACCCACCAAGATTGTGAAGGGACAAGGGTTATCCCAAATCTTGACTGAAAGAAACCAAGAAGCCATACAAATGGGAGAGAGAGAACAAATAAACATGATAGTGAGTGAGGTAGAACATGATGAATGGTATTACGACATAATATACTACCTTAAGAATTTATCGTGCCCAGACCATCTAGTAGACTATAAAATAATGTCCCTGAGACTTAAAGCTATGAAGTACTGTTTAACTAAGAATGGCCTTGGCTAGAAGGACCCAGATGGAGTTCTCCTTAGATGTGTGAACCAAGAAGAATCCAATAAGATGTTGAAGGAATTACACTCTGGTCATTTTGGTGGGCACTTCGATGCCCATACTACTGCACACACGATCTTAAGAGCTAGATATTATTGGCCAACATTGTTCCATGATACTCACCGATATTTTTGATCATGCCAACCTTGCCAATACTTTACTTGTAAACAAAAGCTCCTAGCGCAACCTTTGAAATATGTTATAGTAGAAGCTCTTTTTCAATAGTGGGTATTATACTTTATTGGTGAGTTTAAAGACAATTCAAGTAACGGTTACCGATGGATTTTGACCACAACAAATTATTTTACCAGGTGGGTAGAATATATTCCCACAAAGAAATCCACTGAGGAAGTAGTTATGAACTTCTTGGGGGAAATAATCATAACAGGATTTGGGGTCCCATCCAAAATTACCACTGAAAATGCCAAATCCTTCAACTCTCTTGCATTAGAAGGATTTTTTTTCAAGTATGGCATTGTTCTATCGCATTCCTCAAACTATTACCCACAAGGGAACGGATTGGAAGAATCAAGCAATAAGAACCTTATGAATATCATTAAGAAGGTTTTGGGAGAGAAAAAAAGGTCTTAGGATAGAAAGATCAAGTATCCCTTATGGACAAATTGAATAACAACAAAGACATCAATAGGAAAAACCATGTTTGAAATAGTATATGGGTTAGAAGCCAAATTTCCTATGAATCTCCAAATCCTTATCCTTCGTTTTTCTTAGCAATACACCACCGAGGGAGAAGAAATCCAAGGGTGAATTAACTAGTTAGTAGAGTTGGATGAATCAAGGAGGGTTTCCCTAAGCCAAATGGAGGAAACAAGAAAAATGTCAAGAACACCTTCGATCACAAGGAAAAGGAGATATGCTTCACTAAAGGAGACTTGGTGTTGTTATGGGACAAAAGATGGGAAAAGCCTGGTAAGCACAAGAAGTTGGATGGATTATGGACAGGTCCCTACAAGGTTATGAGTAAGGAAAGAACAAACTCTTTTAACTTGGAAACCCTGGAAGTAAAAGCTTTGAAGCTACCTGTGAACTCTATACACATCAAACACTACTACCTACCAGCAGCATGATAGGTAAGTACAGGTATGTAGGTAGGCATATGCATTCATTGTATATACCATATTCATATCATGTTAGAATATTGTAGTTGTAATTTCACTTCCATATGTACATATGATTACTTTCATTTCATTGTATCATATATGAGCCAGGAGTGATACCACCACCCCAAAATATTACCAATCATTTTTGTTGAGATCTAACATATCATAGGTCATTCCAAAGATGTTGAGGTTCTCATGCGATCTATGGTGAGCACATGTGATCTGGATTATTTTCGGCAGGAAATGAGAGCGGAGATATAATAAAGAAATGCACAGATATATCGCAAATATTCAATAATATAACATAAATGTATCAGATATGCAACCATAAACACAGATATACAGTAATACATGATTTCTATTAATCAAAGAAATGTATAGAGACTGTAAAAATACAGAGTGAAAGACTCACTAGAATGGTGGCAACTTATCTCTAAGAAGAGATGTGGCGGCTACTCGCATTCACAAGAAGATGATTACAATGAGGCTCTGAAGGCCTTTTTATAATAAACCAGAATGCCCAAAACCCTAGACATCCAAAAACCTAAACCTAGGAGATGAAGTGCCGAAAGTCATTGTTATCCATAATTTTGGTTGTCATGATGATGTGATGATGATGGAGAAATTAGGCTCTTCACTAGAACACTTTCTTGAGAAAAGTTACCTTTGTCTCTTTCCAGAAATCATACTTTTAAGGGAGGTTCGCAGGCTACCAATATATCTGCCTGCGAGAATGCATGATTCTCGCAGGCTGCATTAAGCTAGGGTGTGAGAGGTTCGCACTGTACCTAACTAACAGGGTGCGAACATCTTCTAAAGGAAGGAAAAAGACAAATTCTCGAACCTTCTAGAAGGGAACCTTCTAGAAGGATGAGTTGGCGTTCGAATGATTATCTAAGTACTAGCTTTCCTGATATCTTGGGATCTTTCCTATCCAAGTAACTAATATATCCTCTCCTATATATTGAGAGGGATTCTCATGGAAATGGTTAACAAGCAAGCTAGAAAGAGAATTATTGGAGAATTAGTGCAAGATTGTATGAAGGACTGATGCTACATCAGCTAGGAATACCAGCAAGGTTATCAGAAGTGTTTGATCTTCTTCATGCATGAGAAAGTGTGTGTGTCAGAACTAGGAGCCATCGAAAGGAGATCTACAACATCAAGGCTCAGGTTGTAAGTCTTTCTTTCTATCAATCCAATACAGTAATATGTCCCTTTCCCATAAAGCCAATGTCACTTTATTACATAACTCCATGATCATATGTATAGATTAGCTATTGAATATATTGAATCATATTCACTTCGATTGGTTTGTACTGTTGTGATCTTGATGGTACAAGAGCATTGGAGCGAATCTGGACAACAAAGACCCAAGGAAGGGATCACAAGGTATGTTCATGATTCTTCCCTCTTAGTCCATTCATTAGTCTAAATCTAGGGAAAGAGTATTATTCTGTCCTTCTTTGTTCTAGATACAGGTGGATCTAGGGAGATCGGTTTGTGTCCGCACTTACAGATTAATCCTCAAACAAATTTGGCGACTCCACTGGGGATCAATCCCATTTTTTGATGGATTTTTGTATTTTTCTGTGGCCGTTTTCTCTAGTTTCATTTTTCTCCTGTCTTGTCAGTCTCTGAGTCTTCAGGATATCCTGATAGACTTACTGGGTTCAGAAGCCTGTTTGAATTTTACTCCATTTTTCAAAATTTTTGTCATGTTCAGAAGTTCTCGCATTGTGTCTAACTGCAGCCTGCGACAACTGGTCAGGTTCGCACCTTGCACATAGGGTCCAGTGCGAACAACTCCTACCTTGCTACAAGGTTTCCTGTGAGAATCTTAGCTTCTCGTACTGTGTACCACTGCTTGCCTGCGAGCAAGATTTTTGAAAATTTTGAAGTTGAGTTTTGACTGCTCAGATCAGTTGATTCACCTCTGATGGGCTTATTGGATCATTGATTGGTATAGCTCTTGCTTTAGTTTGCATGCTTGAACAGTTTTAGGGTTTCAAGGTTTTTCTTGTCCTTTATAGCTTGACTTTCTTTTCTTGACTCTTATTGGCAAATTCATTCTCTCTGCTTTCAAGAGCTGAGTGTGTCTGATTGGTTGAGAACCAGTGATTGGTTGAGAGTTAAGTGCTTGTTGTTTCTCATTTGTTTATGGTTTGAAAAGTCATTTTTCGCTTTTCATTGAGAAGACTAATTGGTTTGCTCTTTGTTTTTGATTTAGTTGAAAGAGTTGATTGGGTTTTTATTTGCTTGTTCATTGATTTGATTTTTATATCCTCATAGGCATAGTGAGAGTTCTTTTTGGAAAGTGAACAACAAGTTTTCTTTCAAGAAATTGTTTTTGTCTTTTAGAAAACATTGAAAAATCAAATTTTAGTGATAGTTGAAGTATTGAAAAAGACACATAGAGAATTTCCATTTGGTTAATGATTGTTTGCATAGACATTTGAAAGGAAATTGTGCGTTATAGTTTGGTTGATTTGGAAAACTTTCTCTCTCTCCCATACATAGGATTCATTGAACGAAAGTGTTATTTCTCATTTTCATTCTTGCATTGTTTGGGTCAGAGTCATACAACATCAATTTCACTTCCGTTGCCTTTGTGTAAACAACAACTCTTAAAAACATTGCGTAATCTTAAAATGTATCTAGTAAATCTTTTCTAGGGCTCTTTTAAACCAACATTTAGCTAGGCTAGTGCTTTGGAGTAGGAAGAGAGACACACTCTCTAAAAGCTCAAAACACACAATAGCATCTTGAGTTAGGGAGTATTAAATTCCATTTACAACATATTGTTCTGGGAAGCCATTCTAACACAAGGGTCAAGCACTAGGTCGCATTGGTGTTGGCAGAGTTACTCACCCTGCTTTGTTGACATCAGTGTAGAGATTGCACATATTACGGGGGTCACTCCGAGGTATAC
>JZKD02S2010477.1:460343-481652 GCA_000966675.3 Picea glauca
GCATAAAAATAAAGAGGTACTTGCCAGAAATGGTGGGGGAAAATTTGGGAAAGGGATATGTTTCATCTTCGTATTAATTGGCAGTAAGAGTCGCTCTTGAACATGACACCCCCTAATTCATCATTTGAAGCCAGTTTGGGAAATCCATTTGTCTCTCTTTCGATTGATTACAAAGTCATTCCATGTATCGTCTTTGAGTCAATGCTGCCAAATCATTGGTCGTGTCGTTAATATGTTCAAGAGAAGTCTATCCGAAACCTATATTGAGTCGGCCATATGCAGCTATCCATTCATTCCGTGTCGGCCTTCCCTGTGTCCAAAGTCCAACTGTCACATGCTCTGTTCTACTTTCAAACTCAGTTACTTATTTCATGTCATTGATGGGGGATACCTCAAGGCCCTCCTGTGACGAGTCTTGTTCCGTCGACTTCAACTCATTATCCGGGATCAAGACTTAGAAATTATTTAGTACCTTGGAGCTTGCATGCCTCAATGGTGGGTTTCCTCGCTTTCGACAGTGGGTTTACATCATTGACCCCTGATTGAAAGATTCTGTCAATTGTTCGACATCAACTCATTTATTCACAGTCAATGGATTGTACTATAGTACCTTAGGATTCATTGACATCAATGATGATTTCCCTCGCACTTGTTAACGGTATACACTAATGACCGGTAATCAAGTGGTTTCTACCATGTTCGACTTCAACACATGTAATCACATGGTTAGATTCGTACTTTGGGCAATGAGATTGAAGACCCTGGATTTTACCTTTGAAGTCCAGGTTGCAATGGAGTATGTATAATTTGTGACACATAGATCCACTGTGTATGTTTCATGGCTATGTCATCTTGATTTGAAATTTTTCGCATAGATACACAGTGTATTCAGGTGGCTATGCTATATTTTGACGACATGGATCCATAGTGTATGATTGGTGGCCATGACCTTTGTCATCAGTCTATGATATGAGTATGGGAATGCCTACCTCAGAAATTGGTATATATGATATTCTACTGATGCTTGGATGTTTGCAGGTTTCCGATTAGATGTGCTCTTGGTTCTTGACACACACATGCATCTTACAAAGTCTATCTACTGTCACTAGTTCCAATCTCAGACTTTGGGGGGCATTCTGTTATCCATAATTTTGGTTGTCATGATGATGTGATGATGATGGAGAAATCAGGCTCTTCACTAGAACACTTTCCTGAGAAAAGTTACCTTTTTCTCTTTCCAGAAATCATACTTTTAAGGGAGGTTCGCAGGCTACTTATATATCTACTTGCGAGAATGCATGATTCTTGTAGGCTGCATTAAGCTAGGGTGCAAGAGGTTCACACTGTACCTAACTATCAAGGTGCGAACATCTTCTAAAGGAAGGAAAAAGACAAATTCTCGAACCTTCTAGAAGGGAATCTTCTAGAAGGATGAGTTGGCGTTCGAATGATTATCTAAGTACTGGATTTCCTGATATCTTGGGATCTTTCCTATACAAGTAACTAATCTATCCTCTCCTATATATTGAGAGGGATTCTCATGGAAATGGTTAACAAGCAAACTAGCAAGAGAATTATTGGAGAATTAGTGCAAGATTGTATGAAGGATTGATGCTACAACATCTAGGAATACCAGCAAGGTTATCAGAAGTGGTTGATCTTCTTCATGCATGAGCAAGTTTGTGTGTCAGAACTAGGAGCCATCGAAAGGAGATCTACAACATCAAGGCTCAGGTTGTAAGTCTTTCTTTCTATCAATTCAATACAGTAATATGTCCCTTTCCCATAAAGCCAATGTCACTTTATTACATAACTCCTTGATCATATGTATAGATTAGCTATTGAAATATTGAATCGTCTTCACTTTGATTGGTTTCTACTGTTGTGATCTCGATGGTACAATAGCATTGGAGCGAAGCTGGACAATAGAGACCCAAGGAAGCGATCACAAGGTATGTTCATGATTCTTCCCTCTTAGTCCATTCATTAGTCTAAATCTAGGGAAAAAGTATTATTTTGTCCTACTTTGTTCTAGATCCAGGTGGATCTAGGGAGATCAGTTTGTGTCCGCACTTACGGATTAATCCTGAAACATTCATATGGGCCCTGTTTGGGTAAGTTGGTGCATCAACTTCCTGGGATCTAGATTATTTTTTGCAGGAAATGAGAGCAGAGATATAATAAAGAAATGCACAGAGATATCACAGATATTCAATAATATAACAAAAATGTATCAGATATGAAACCATAAACAGAAATATACAGTAATACATTATTTCTATTAATCAAAGAAATGTACAGAGACTGTAAAAATACAAAGTGAAAGACTCGCTAGAATGGTGGTAACTTATCTCTGAAAAGAGATGTGGTGGCTACTCACATTCACAATAAGATGATTACAATGAGGATCTGAAGTCCTTTTTACAATAAAATGGAATGCCAAAAATCCTATACATCCAAAAACCTAACCCTAGGATATGAAGTGCCAAAAGTCATGTGGGCCCCGTTTGGGTAAGTTGGTGCATCAACTTCCCAGGGTCGTAACTTTTGCATACGATCTCCATTTTAGGTGTATGATAACTCGTTGGAAAGGTATCATCGAGGAGATTAATTTTGGGGGATCAATAATTCCTTCTAATATCATTGAGAACCTCAATATCAAACAACCTTCATTTGGGCCCTCAAAATGGCCCCGGAAGTTAAAAACTGCTAAAATTAGTAAATTGCCAAAATTTACAGAAAACTGTTTTGAGCCAGTTGGAAAAGGAGGGTGGCCACCGATATCCACCTGGATCAACATGTACCCAAGTTGGAGATAGATGTTATCCCCTATCCTAGGGATAAATAAGGATATTATGACTTGAGCTTGGCCCTAGAGGGCCCATCGTTTCTTCAGTGCCTCCTATCTATCAACAGATGCAACATCCATCCCATCGACCTGATTCTAAAGTAGCAGTGGGTCTTACTCCATGAGGTAATTATTCTAGGTATCATGGGATGTGTCACTCTTAATCTCAAAACATTTGAATATGTGCATTGAATTTTGTTCTGTTTCATGATGTTTGCTTGAAATTTTTTTCTTTAACTTGTCCATACCTGGGACGGATGAAAAAGTTCCCTAGTAAGTTGGTTCCCTTAGGAATGTGTTGAGACCGGGTGGTTATATGAAAGGTCATCATCCATTCCTTCCACACTTACCACTTTTCATCATTATCCCTCTCATATTTCCCCTACATTGGTTTGGGCATTGGGTTTTCCAAGATTGTAAGGGTTGTACCTTTCCTTGTGGGAATAAGGGGCTAAAGGCCCAGAGGGTAAAACTAGATGGAAAAAGTTAAAATCCAAGATGAAACCCTGAGATGCTTCACCCAGGGAATCCCAAGAAAGAAATAAAAGGCTTCTTAGAAAGAAAAGGGGACCCGTAAAATAAAATAAAACTCAAGATCTAGTTGGTGGATAGGAGGTCTCCTCATGAGCCAACCTATTATGTCCATGGGCATGTAGTGAAATGACACTTCCATCCATCTAGTCACCAAACTAGGGTAGTGGCTCTTGGTGGCATAGCCAAGAGAAAGGGGGTCTCATTACAAGATAACCTTCTCATTTTCCTGAAATTCTTGTGGGTAAAGTTGTCACCACTGGTCACCATGCTAGGACAGTGTCCTCCAACTATTCTCTTGAAAAGAAAAAGAAATACGACAAAGAGTAAAATTCATTGAATGGGATAGGAAACAACAACACCCATGACAAGGTGCAACTTGCCCTCTACAGAGGTACCCACAGGTAAGACCTAAATTTCCCTGTTATCACTGCACCCATTGCCCAAACATTGCCTACACCATATCATGCATCTACATGACCTAGATTGGTCTTCACCTGGGAAACACCCAAACCTAAGGATTATCCCAATAGGACATCCTGAGACCCTCTCCAAACCTTTCTTGTTTCATAACATCTTTAAGCATTTGTCTAGGTAAAGGGGAGTTGGATGCACATGTTTGGGTAACTTTATTATTAGACATGATTGACATTGCTATGATCCCTATGAATTATGAGTCCATGGAGGGTGTACTTGTTTTTGTTGCAGGACCATGCCCGACAGATAGGTACATATGGGGAGATAATTAGTTCGTACCTCCATGGGGCTAAAATCCCACGAGATGTATGTTGTGACCCTAACAAGGGGCAAAGGGAAACTAGAGGCTTGCACTAGAAAAAGAGAAGGATGTTCCACCAGAGACACTTTGGTAGGCCTGGACCTAGGGGTTTCTTTCCCTTCCACCATGGCGTTGGCCCTAGAAGGCCCATGACATCATCATATTGAGCCTTGATGTCATCTAGTTAGGGTTTTGGCATGAAGACGGCTTGGTTGGAATGTGTGACAGCTTATGAGGCATTTTGAGGCCTAACGTTTCACTGTTGATGCCTAAAATTCCATAATGGGGCCTAACGTCACCCTTAGAGGGGCATGACATCACCCCTAAAAGACACATTAGGGTTTTAAATTGTTAATTTTACATAAAACTGGATTTTAGATGTAAACTGGCCATGTAGGCCTTTTCTTTTACCTAAAATGTAATTAAATTTCATTGATATTGTATAAATAGATAGTTAAAACTCTCATTTTTTCATCATATTCCACTCACACAAGTGTGAGGTCTAAAATTCGGTCCTCTTTAAGGGTGATTGGCTGAATTTAACTAGTGTACAACTTCTTGGAGAGGCTATCTTTGGTGTATTTTGGCATTTTTATGGTGGAAAGTCTTCAACTAGGGTTTTGTGGCTAGATTATTCTTGATGAAGTAAGTAAAATCTACAATTTTTCATTTATTTTGAATGGTTATGGTATGTTTACTTCTTCATTTCTAAGATTTTGAAATTGCTAGTTTGAAACCCTAGGAGAGAAGCACATGTTATTGTCCTTTTCTTTATAATTTTTCACCTACTTTATTTTTCTAAGAAACATCTACTTTGAAGAATATACTAGATCCCTAACTTTGTAGCACTCTAGTAGCATTTCTTCATTAAGATTCACACATTTTCTTTCAATATTGATCTAAAGAAGAAGGAAATTGCTAGGGCCTAGGGTTACCTACTTTCTAGCATTTTTTCCTTCTAGGGTTTTAGATATTGAGGCCTTAGGTTACTAACACCTCAATCATCTTACCCTTCCTTTAGTTCATCCATTATCATTTGTTTTTTTCCTGTAATAAGTTTCGCTACAAACTTTGACTCCATTACCCTAAAAGGCACTAGTTCACACCTTTCTAGTGATTGATTGACCAAACAAACTCTTAAACCTTCTTCCTTAAGATTTTTACTAACTCTTACTAACTTTGGATTAGACTAACTCACTAACTAATTTGTTTCTTTTGAAAAATATTGCTACATCCATCTATAACATCAACAAATTCATCCTAAAAGAAAGACAAAAGATGATAATACATTTCCATCATTGCTTCTGACAATTACTATCATTCTATCAATTTCAGGCTATTGTTTCTTGTCATTTTTGAAGCATTATTGAGGCATAATTGTGTAGTTGTTGCTACATATACATTTTTGTTATAATTGTTTGTATTTATTTAGTTTTATATCAACTTATTCATTTTCCAAAAGTGTATGGTTTTATGAAGCAATGACATCATATGGTACTTGCAAATAACATCTATTTTCTTGTTGTCTTGTTTTGGGAAGGTACACTTAAATATTATTTTGCTTCATCTCATTAAAACCTTGGAACTTTTGATCAGAGTGAATTGTGAGAGGGGTGCGACTTTCTTACTACTTCTACCTTGGCCTTCTCAAACCCCCAGGTCATCGAGGACATCTCCCATGGGGTACTACTCCTAAATAGAAAGAGGTGTCTTATTAAGGTGACAGTGATAGGACATCCTCCTTTTTACACCAATTTAGAATCCACTTGCCTTTTGGATTTGGGAAAGTACAAATTGCGTGATAATAAGTCCGAATGGGATCACTACAAATTCATATTGTCCATAACGTGTTCTAAATGTTGTCTTATTTACATCTTTGTCATTTATCCTGACTTGGTGATAACCAGACCTCAGATCCAGCTTAGAGAATGTCTTTGCTCCTCCAACCTAGTCAAAGAGATCGTTAATTCTAGGTAAAGGATACTTATTCTTAATCATCATTTTACTCAGTTGTCGATAATCAATGCACAATCTCAAAGTTCCATATTTCTTTTTAACAAATAAAATTGGTGCTCCCCAAGGTGAAACACTTGGTCTAATATATTCTTTATCTAACAATTCTTGTAATTGTATTTTTAGTTCTGTTAATTCGGGTATACTCATTCTATAAGGTGCCTTGGATACCGAGGAAGATCCAGGTAGTAGATCGATAGAGAAAACTATCTCTCTCCTTGGGGGAAGTTATGGTATTTCTTCTACAAATACGACTGTGAACCCATGTAGGACTGCAAAGTATTCTAAAATTGGTTTTCTTTCTTCCCCTAGGATATTAGTTACTTGAACAACATATACTTGGCAACCTTTGTTAATACATTTCTTAAATTGCATTGCTGATATTTTCCTAACAGAAACCAGTTTTTTGATTCCTTGTATTATTCTAACTATATTATTCTCATCTTTATACACAAAGGACTTTTCATAACAATTTAATATCACTTTATGTTTTTCTAACCAGTCCATTCCTATAATTATATCGTAAGACCCCAAAGGTAATATGTTCATATTTAACTTAGTACTTTGACCATTTATGTTGAGTTCACAATCAGAAATAAAATATGTTACCTTTCTTTTGGTCCCTGTTGCTAGCTGTACTAACCGAGATTTAACATGTTTTTCCTTCTTTAAGTTGTTCAATTCTACTAAATCTGGAGTAATATAACTCAGACTAGCTCCTAGATCAATTAGTACAGAAACATTGTTGAAATCAATTTTACCTTCAACTTCCACAATAGTTGATTGATGATTTGTTTGTCTTCCATCCATAACTTCATTGATCTTATGCACACTTCTACCAATGTCTCCAATTGTTTAAGCCTCTTGAAGGTTATGGACTGAAGTTACTATCATAGGATTTAAGCGTGGAAAATTTATCCTCAAGTGGGGTTCCCCACACTAACAACATTTCAATGGTTCTCGGGTGTTCTCCCCTACCTTCTTGAATCCTAAATTAACTAGTTTATTCCCCCCTTGGGAACTCTGTGTGTTAGAATGATATTCCTTCCTTTCAAAACCTTTTTCCATGTTATGGAAAGGGGCTAGTTGGAATCCTTTCTTACATTGATTCATTCTATCATGTTTATTGTCTTTCCATGCCTTGGAAATTTTAGATCACTATTTGTACTGATCATAGAACATTCGAGCCTTTCTAAACACTTCATTTAAATACTTAGGATTTTAAAATTCAATTCGGTCTTTGTACGACTGTGGTAGATATCTTAAGAACCTTTGTATCTTTACCTTATATTTTTTGATGTACGGTAAAAACCTCAACAGATCTAGGAATTTATTTATCAGATCGTCCATGGCCATTTGTCCTAGTTGTAGTTCATAAGATTACTTAGTTTTTCTTTCGTAATAACTTTTTGATATGTACTGCTTCTTGAAATACTTTTTGAATTCTAACCATTCCATTCATTTTTCTTTCAATCCCTTGAATAATTTCAGATCTTTCCACCAGATACTAACTTTTCATTTTAAGTTATAGATGGTCATTCTAACCTTGATATTACTAGAGTAATTATAAATATGAAAGTATTTCTTAATGTCTAGTAGCCATTCTTCGGCTTCCTCACTAGTCTTATATTCTCCATCGAAGGTGGAGGGTTTTATATTTTTGAACTCACCTTCTAGGTGGTCCACTTGTTTTCTTTTTCTTCCTATAGATGCTTTGTTTTTTGTCATGTCTGTGTCTTCAAAAGAACTGCCCTCTTTTTTTGTTTCATGACCAAAGTTCTTACAGGACTTTTTTTTGACCTCTTCTTATTTTTCATTGTCTTTTGGGCTCTTCTTTGTTACTATATTTCATAGCAACATTTCACTTATTTCCAGATGGTCTTCTTGTGCTTTCTTCAACTATTCGTTATCTACTTTAAATACTTGTAATTTCACGATAACATTATTCATCCTTTCCAATACTTGAGTGGTTGAACTTCCTTCGTTGTTATGTTTTGGGTCTCTAGGAAATTCTTGTTTTTGATTCCCCTCAAGTATGTCTCCTTCCTCATTCTGCACTAACATTTTGACCAAAAAAAATTTGTTTTTTTGTTTGTAATAGTAAATATGTTCATTATATTTTTCTTTCAAAGAAAACCACAATACAAATCTGGTGCTTCCCTAAGGTCCAAGTGTTGTAACCTATAGCTCTGATACCATATGTAATGTACCCGAAATTTCATAAAATAAAATAAAAATTGTCGGGAAAACTAAAGTCGATTATTCATAACAAATTGTTCGTGACACAAGAAGTTAATTCATTATATATCTTATTCCAATAATTATACACATAGAAATTGCATTCCATTATCATTACCCATCCTAAAAAGGTTGAAGAGATTTAAAATCAACCTCTCACTTACTGTTATACTTTGTCATAGCTTTGTTATTAGAATCAAAATCATATCATTGATGTGTTAGTGGTTAGGTCTGTTAAGGTCCATATCCTAGGCGTAAATCAAGCAACCCATTTTATAATAGGTAATGAACTATGTTTATAATGCATGTAAGCGATATACTTCATAATCACAAGAGTTAAACATTAGCGACTATAAGGTTGAACCTAGGCGTCATAACCATCTAAATACAGGGCTTACGCGCTAGGGTTTATAACATTTCATAGAATTATACCATGTTAATGAACTATATTTTACAAGAAAAACTTACAATATGCATATAGCAAGGAATTTGTAACCCTATTGACATAAACATTGATCCAAAGTTACACATATCCATAGCTTTTAAGTGGTTCATAAAGACATAAAGGTGGAGGATGCCAAGATGGTCTGAACCTAGTATATCACATATGTGGCATTTAAGCTAAGTCGGGTCCATTAATGGTGATAGGCCATCAGTACTCTCCAGGCCTGACATTATAGGAAACCCCCCTACTAAGGGCTTACCACTTCGGCTAGTTTCAAATGGCATGGTATGGGTGGCATACCTTTTGTTCTTACCTAGAGGCAAGAGGTGCCATTACGCCCCCTCGCAGTTATTCCCTTTGCATTTTGTTACTTTGTGGTTGTGATCCCATGACATGGAGTGTTGTTCTAATCTGTGGAGAATGGTATCATTGGGGCATTTAGCATGTTTTCCATAGGTGCAGTGGTTACTATCTTCATGATTACATTCTTTGTGCATAGTAAGCCAACATTCTTTGTGTATCGTATTATTTATGCCCAACGATTTCGGTGCAAGATATTGTTTAGGTTCAAAATGTTCTTTGTACAATGTGTTATATATGTCCAATTGTTTTCTATATAATGCATTATTTGTATTTAGATGTCCTCAATACAGTGTGTTCTTTACTCCAACATTTTTCCTATGCAATTTATTATTTGTGTCAAAGTGTTCTTTGTGGGCTACACACGTCCTCTGAGTAATGCTTCCTCTATTTGTACACTGACATCTCCTTGATTTTCATTGTCCCATACTACATGATTTGATTTGTTTGTAAGATAACTTTCCCCTTATAAATTTCTCTCCAATACTCCACTGCATTAGAGACTTTCTCTTGGGAGTAATTTTTATCACTCGATTCAAGGGGGGTTGCTATGTTTCCTTTATGTTGGCTATCGATATCCAAATACCGTAACCCTTTTGGCTTATTCCTCATCTAACTGTGGTAAAAAACCCTATAGTCAAATGGTTATACCCTCTGCAAAGATTCTTGTTTCAATTCCAGGTCTGTGTAGAGGACATAACACCCACGACCCTTGTTTGGAGGATTATTGTGTAAGGAAAATTAACTGTCAGTTTTGAGACCTATCGGGCACATTCTGTGTGAAGTCGTGGTTGAATAGTCATGTACTTTCACTCCTCTATTCAACTGAAAACTTATATTAATTTGCACTTTGTATATAATGGCACTTTGTATATAATGGCACTTTGTATTTTATGGTGCAAGAAAACCCTTGTTCGTTGAAAATAAGTAGTGTTTCTCCTCATGTATATTCACCGATTATAGAATATATATGTCAAGAAAAATAAAGTTCTATGTCACTGTTAGAACACTTATGACCATTCGACAACATCCTAAGTTACTTGTTATTTTCCAAATCCTCCCATGTGAAAAAATAAGAAACCTCGCTGGATTTAAAACACGGTTCCTTGATTCAATTCAGACTAGCACTGATACTCGCATACATCTTCTTTGTCTATTACAGGTTTGTTGGAAGCCATTTCGCTTTTTATCCTATCTCTATAAGCTGCCTACACAAGTGTTTTGGAACCCTTGATTTTCATCGCAATTTTTTGAATAAAACAACACTGTCATTTTGCACGTTTGCACACCTGCCTTTATTTTCGTTTTCACGACTGCAAGCATGAAAACTTTGATTTCTAAGTCACGTCAATGACATTAAAATCGTCATTGTATTATTATAGTTACTCTTGTCTATGTGTTCATTGCATTTCCAATTCAATTATGGTCACACAGTTGGTAAGTCACCCAAACCTTTACTCATTTGGCATTTTTTGTTGTTAATATGATTTCATTTTTATCAGACTGTGATGGTATTCTAATGACTGTGGTTGAGTCCTTGATTCAATGGTGGTTTGATGTTCTATTAATTCATCGAATTCAATGATTTCACAACAACGCGTTAACATGGTGATTAGACCCTTAATTCAATGGTTTCATACAAACCATACGTTTTATGATTGAATCCTCGGTGTTATATTGGGATCATTGTTTTGTTTTTAACCATGCAAATACTATTGCTTGTGAAAATATTTGGGTCGACTTACCATAGCTTTCATTTTGAATGGAATTTAATTTTAACACATTTCAATAGTGATTTGAATCACCATATGCGTCGTCGATTGTACATTTGGATATGACTGTTTTGCATGGGTTGATTTTTTTCCACCACCCCCACACACTTTGGCATTAATGCCTGCCCTCCTATCCCGGGTTACCTCTGTTGGTTTCGATGAAGTATGTGAGATATTCGATCCTGTGTTTACCCTGTCCAAACCCTTTCTCGTTTACCCCACTCACTGTGTTCTCTCGTCTATGGCACCTATGGTGCACATAGAGCCTAATGGCAGCCAAACACTCCTACTATTCGACAATGCCCATGCAGATTTTGGAAATAGTGGATGGCTAGTGTTTATCAAGAGATTTGAGGGTTTCAACCTTTCAGTTGCCCAACAGTTCACCCTTACCTTTGACATATGCAGGTCTAAGGTCGGAGACATACAGCTCGAGTTGAATGAGGAATTCATAAGTTCGGCTACAGGCTTACCAGATACAGGGAAAAAGTGGTTTAAAAATTCCAAAGTTGACGAGGTGTCGTGGCCACTTCTATTCTCATCAAGAAAGATTGTGAGTTGTGATAGAGGTATGCATGTCGCTGCCCTCAAACCTAGGTGGCATGACCTTTTGGCAATTGTTAAGAAGTTTGTGACCTGCGAAGGTCGTTATGGCTTGGTATTTCTGTATCATCTTCGGTTATTGATGAATTTTATAGACTATCCTCTGAACGTGTTGCACTATCTGCTATGCAGTCTTTACAAAATGTCCAAATGGTTTAAGCGTGAGAAGAATGATAGCAGCCTTTCCATCACTACTTGATCAAACTCATTATCGTCCACCATTTGAGCCTTAGTGGTGATAGTTGGCAAGCCTTCCTATCAAGGAATGGCTTTGCCACTCCCGAGTCTGTTCAAATTGACAAAGTTGTGGTCACTAAAACCCTGGTTATGCCTTCCGTGCCACCTCCTACCCTTCCACCCCCTGTTAAACCCTCGAATTACCCCAACCTTGACCTACTCGATACCATGGTCGACCCGTGTGCTAAAGACAATACTAAGGCCGTTAAGAAACCTGTGAGGAAGAAAGGCAAAGGTGATACTGGTGTCAACAGTAAAGGGAAGAAAAATGCACGATGGATATCTAGATGTGCTAGGAACAAGCCTAAGCAAAACATCGACCAAAATACAATAGTCTTGAGCGAGGATTCAGACTCTAATATTGAGCATTTCCTAGCCGAGGAATACCCCTATTCTCATGGCCTATTCTCTATGGAACCCTATGACTATGTTTCCAACTTACCTCCATGCCTCAAGAACGACCCTAAATTCCTGGGAATTAAGATTCACAGTGACACCCCTGGTAACTTCAAAGAACCCTCGCCTGTGATGCCAAATCAACCACCTTGCACACAATGTGATGCCTGGCTTGGATGTTATTACACTGACGTTCCCCTGTTGCAATCTAAGATTAAATATTTGGAGGAACGAGTGACAGTGCTGTCAAGGGAGAACGACAGGCTACAAGCCAACAAAAAGAAACAAAAAACTATCGGTTCAATTGTCTTCAGAAACATCAAGGCAGCAACGGCCTTCGTCAATTCAAAGTTATCATGATCAAATCATTTTCCTACTGCCCAGGTATGTACTTCAACATCGATTTTGTTTTATGAGTTGGATTGAATTAATATAACTGATTGGGTTTGCTTTCGATTAGCTCTGTTTGTTTTAATAGATTCAAAACAATTTTGTTTACTTCGAATTATCAGAGACGATTAGGTTTTGTTTTGAGTGATTATTCTCATTTTGGATCATGATTGAATTCGATTTATACAGAATATTTGTTTGCTAAACTTGGACATAACTATGTTTTGATTGATACGATTTTGCGTTAGCATATCGATCGTGTCGGCCCTAAGTTAGTTCGATTCTGTTTGGTTTTCTTTTGAAATGATTCTGCACGTTTGAATTAACATAGTAGTTTACATATGCATTGGATTCAAAGATTGATTTGATATAGTTCTGTTAGTTTTAAAATAAAAAACGATCATGTTTGTTTAGTTTTGATTAGACAATGATTTTGTTAAAGTTCTGAGTCGACATAAACTATTGCATTTGTATTGAATGGGTATGAAAGATTTGTTTGATCGATTACAGTTTGTGTCGATTGAAATTGATTCATGAAAATGATTTCATTCGTTTCGAATTGTCTAAACGATTCTGTCTGCTCCGAATTGGTAATAACAAGTGTTGAACAAATTGCATGTATCTCTGTTACCATTCGGTTAAGTGACCACGATTTTGTTTGTTTCAATTTGCATACAAGTTTTGGTTTGTTGTGACATGAATGATTTGCTTTGTGTTGAATTAATAATTAAAGATTTGTTTAATAGGTAGGATATATTTCTGTTAGTTTTGGATTGATTTAAAAATGATTCTATTTTCAAATTAGACCAGCTACAGAATCGCAAGATTCTGTAGCTAGTCTTAAAATTTAGATTTTTTGTTAATCTTACCAATAAAACATTATCTAAACTTGTCTATTCTTGTCTACCCACAGGTACCTATGAATTTCATTGACAAATTGGACATGCTGTGGCAATTTAGATATAGTTTTGTTTTAAGTTGTTAGTGATAGGAAGAAATAGAGAAGACTTGGGAGATTGTTCCCAGATTTTTTGTAAACTGTTTTGATAATTCCCACAGGGATGTTTTACACTGTGGTCTTTAAATACTTGTTATTTTTTGTAATGAACCCATCATCACTGTTGGGAGAAAAACACTACGGATTTATGATGATACAGACTTGAATGGAAGTCGATCTTTTGTAACAGCTTTAGCTTTCAATTTATCATACTTTCGTTCAAGTTTTGTGCATTCTAATTTGTTATTAAGTTCTCGACTACTTTAGATATCAAGACTTATTACAGGTTAATGCATTGTGATTTAAATTATGTCCATGTCTTATATATCTCAGTTTTAGCACAACAATTATTCTGTTTCAATTTAATGAATAAAGGTTTATCTTCTTCGTTAATTGAACTGTTCTATACAAATCTTTACACAGGGATTTATCTAACTGCGATGATTTGTAAATTATAAGATTGTTGTTGTTTTTATGTCTTGTTTGTTCTGTCGTTGATATTCAAAAGAGCACTGCTGCTTCCTGTTTACAAGAAGCCTATGGAAAATTTGGTGCGGGTTTCCTCCCATCGAACAGCTGAATCAGATACTCTGCCCGGAACAAATTGGAAAGCGTTATTACAGGTTAGTTTATTATTGTTATTTAAGTAGTTTATATATATATATATATATATATATTAGTTCAGATTTATTAGTTAAGATTACTATTTTTGATTTCTTAGCTTAGGTAGTTTTCGTTTTATTTCTTTCTCATAAAATAATAAAAATCCAAAAAACAATAGTTCTGTTGTCATAGGACAACTTATAAAAGATTTTTGCAGGTCTTCATTTAAAATCTATAATCTGTAAATATTATACTTTTGTAATTAAGATCTAATTCTGTTAATTGAACATTTAATTTCATAGGATTATTGCTATATAATATTAGACAATAATTGTATATATTCATTTCAGATTTGTTTATTAGTTTTCTTTAATTGTTGTTTTCACTTAGATTAGTTCCTTTAGTTAGTTTTATTTCATTTTTCTAGGAAAATAGATCGACCAACGGAGCCGCTAAACCCGTCGGGGTGGATCATGCCAAACAGCTTGGGTTATTTAGAGAACCCCGAACCGGATCCACTCCTCTAGTTGGCGAGCGTTCATTTTTTCCCATCAAGAAATGGCGCTAGAAGGAGGGCCTGAAACTTATTAATGGCACGAGGTGGTCGTAAGACTCCTCCACCACCTAACCTCTCGCCTATAGTGACAAGAAGTCATTCAAACGATAACATCGTCCCTCAAACAACATCCACATCAAACGACGATCTACGAATCACAGTTGAACCAGTAACCCCAAATCCTACAGGTGGTGACGTACAAGAGATTGTCTGTCAATCTCTCCTAAGAACACATAGTGCCTTCGCCCGTTTGAGGCAACCAAATCGACCTTTGGACCAACCGCTAGATTTCTATGATATCAGAGAACAACTTGGAGGCACTAACCTCACTTTGATCCCTACAGATCCAATCCTCACTCCTACTGCAAGAGGATCTGGAATACCACCCTCACCACCTCCATCATCTCCTTCTTCTTCTAGAGAAGACTCTTCCGACGAAGACATTTCCCCTTCTCAGCCTTCCACACCACCTACACCAATGGCCAACCAGAAAAATCCTACCAGACCCTGGCTCGACCAGGATGTTGTAGCCGTACCTGGGCCTCAGCATCCCCTACCCAAACATCCAGAGAAGTGGCTTCTCAAGTTTGACCCTGACTCTAAACAGATTGTTGAAGACCACATTAAAAATTTTATGTTATCCATTAGACTCCGTAATGTCAAGCATGAAGATGTAGTCTGTAGGTTGTTCCCCTATAGTTTCAAGGGCAATGCCTCTACCTGGTACTTTTCCCAGCAACCCCATACCATCGTGTCTTGGGAGAAGTCTGAATCCTGCTTCCTTGAGAATTTCAGTGATGATAAGTCCCCGGAAGTCCTAGTTATGGAGCTCTCTAACTTAAGAATGAACCCAAAAGAGAAAATTAAAGATTTTAATCAAAGAGTCTTAACACTTAAGAACTGAATCCCTACGGATTCCATGCTTGCCGAGAATCTTATCATAGCATACTATACTAAAGCCTTGCATCAAAGTATAGCCATTTGGGTGAAACGATCTAAGAAAGATACATTGTTAGAGGCCTTTGAAGAAGCCAACCAGATTGGAAAAGACATTCTTAGTTTAAAGGACACTACTAGCAACGAACCAGAAACTAGTTCATCGTCCAAAAAGAAGACCGAGATCCTCCCTAGACCTTCTCAAAACAAAACACAACCTGAGAGCTCGGATTTAGAAAACTTAACTAAAGTCGTTCAAAAACTATCAAATCAAGTTATAGATTTGAAAAGGACAACCAAAGAAGCTTCTTCGAGAAAAGGGCCCTACAAACCCCCGTTCAAGAGTCCTTTTTCCACCAACCGACCTAACCCAAATACCGAGGGCCTAAATCTAGAAAGTCTGCAATTTGCCCTTCAAACAATTCTAGAGGCCCAGGATAACCTGATGCCTCCTGAGATTCCTGAGGAGGTTGTTGAACAAGAGACAGTTCAAGAAGAAGAATGTTCTCTGAACATTTTTTGACACTTCTCAGATAGTATTTTTCAAGCTAACTTCGAGACAGTACATCCCTACAATACTAGGAGTAAGAAAACAAACAAACCTTCTTCCGAAAACACTATGAATTTACCCCCAAAGCAATCTAAAACAGCTGAGATTAAACAGAGTCATGTAAACCCCAACTTAGATTATGATTTAGTCGAAGATCTAAAAAAGTTAAGGGCTAACATTTATGTTTATGAATTATTAAAATTTCCATTTCTGCTACAAAAAATGTTACAAAATATTGCAGAGAATAGCAAAAATGGTAATTCAAACAGTAACAAGGTTGTACAGAACAAAGTTCCTCAGAAGACTTTCGCTAAGAATATTCCTGATCCTCACGATAAAGGAAGCCTTCCTATAAATAATGTAACAAATGTAGATAAATTAGCTTTAGAAACCGCAAGTAAAAATCCACAAGCTTCCACACTTAGTACTTGCAGGAATGTACCTCCATTTTTGTTAACTTTCGAAATCTTCAATAGAAACGTGCACAATTGTATGGTAGACTTGGGAGCATCATCCAATGTGATGCCATGGTCTGTGTGTCAGAAGATTAACGTTGAAGTTGAACCATCCACTTTAAAAATCATCCAACTTGATCGAACTAGTGTTAAAGTCATAGGCGAATTAAGGAATGTGCTTATAATATTATCGTCTAACCCCAAAGTTCATCAAGTTATTGATATTATTGTTGTGGATATTCCAGAAGTGTATGGTCTGTTTTTAAGTAGGGACTGGTCGGAGAAACTGCACGGCTATTTCGCGACAGATTGGTCTCACTTGTGGCTACCCGAGAATGGCAAACCCAACAAGATCAAGGTAAATCGTGAACTCTACCTTAAGTTCACGGTCATGGATTTGAATGATCCCAACGAACCATTTACACCTTTTGTTGATTCACCCGAAATACAAGGGATGGATACCTTTTTTGGAAATTTTATGGCCGAGACTTCAACTATCACCAACCCTAAACAACAGTCTGAGATTGTAGCATATGTGCAGCCAACAGCTTCTACACAATGGTCTCATGCACCCGATAAAAATCAAATTTGGTCTCTTTACTTTGACGGGTCAAAGTCCAAAGAAGGAGCAGGTGCAGGCTACGCTATTATCGATCCCTTAGGTAACAAAACCTTGATTGCATGTAGGTTAGAATTTGAATGTACTAATAACACAGCGGAATATGAGGCTTTATTGCAGGGCCTTAGAAAAGATTTAGATATGAACATTCAAAATTTGACTTTCTTTGGCGATTCCGAAATCATGGTTAGACAGGTAAGTGATTCTATCCACTGTCTGTCTCCGCATCTTAAAAGCTACCAATCCAAGGTATGGAATTTAATGAATACGTTTTCTACTTTCAATATAAATTCTATTCCCAGATTGAATAATTCGGAAGTTGATCTTTTAGCTAATGTAGCTTCTAAACTCTTTCCTACAAAAGGCTTGTCCCTGAATGCATTCTCTGTTGAATTGTTGTTCAATCCATCTGTTCCCGACAGCATAACGAACTGGAGAGTCTTCGACGATGATCAGCAGATTATTAGCTTCCTGCATATGGAAGAAACCTTCCAAGGTGCGGTGATTGACGAATGCACTCACGAAGACAATTTGAGCGATTTCACGGTAATACCAGATCCGAGATCTCCTGAATCTTCATCAGACATGGTAAAATCGATCCCTAAATCTGTAGTTAGATTAGAGAAATTTTACGATCTTCAAGATAAATTCAAAAAATCGATCAACTGTAAAACCAATAGTTCCTCGTTATTGTATGAAAAAGTCAACTTAGGAACTAATGACAATCCACAGTGCATTAATTTAGGGGTGGGGTGTTCTGAACAAAAAAAATCTGCATTTATTAAATTGTTTAAGGAATTTAAAGATGTTTTTGCGTGGACGTATGATGACCTTAAAACTTTCGACCCTAATATCATACAACACGTCATTCCTATGAAACCTCAAACCTTACCCTTCCAACAAAAGTTAAGAAAAATGCACCCTAATCTCAAACCGACCATTAAAAAAGAATTGAATAAAATCCTAAATGCTAAGATAATTTTCCCAGTTAGGCACACTCAATGGGTTTCAAACCTTGTCCCTGTACGGAAGAAAAGTGGGGAAACTCGACTTTGCGTCGATTTCTGAAACCTTAATAGAGCGTCTGATAAAGACAACTACCCTGTCCCACCCATGGAACAGATCCTTCAACAGGTATCTAGTTCTGAGAGGCTATCCTTATTGGATGGTTTCTCGACGTACAACCAAGTCCTGATGTCTACTCCAGACCAACTTAAAACTACCTTCCGCACTCCACGGCGCACCTATGTTTACAGGAAAATGCCCTTTGGATTGATTAATGTCGGTGCCACTTTCCAGAGAGTGATGGACATCGCTTTCTGAGGCTTAATCAATCAGTCTATTGTAGTTTACTTAGATGATGTTACTATATTTTCAAAAAACAAAACTGATCATCTAGCTCATTTAAGATCCGTTCTACAACGATGTCGTAAATACGGCATTTCCTTAAATCCTAAAAAATCCATCTTCACAGTAGAACAAGGTAAACTCTTAGGATTCATTGTGTCAAGCAAAGGGATGATTATTGACCCTGAAAAGACTCAAGTCATCTCGAAACTCCCCCCTCCCTCATCCAAAAAATCTATGCAGTCTTTCTTAGGCCAGATAAACTTTGTCAAGAGATTTGTCCCCAGTTTCTCCGAAACGGCCAGACCTTTACAGAATTTAATTAATAAAGACGCACAATATCATTGGGGACCCCTAGAAAATCAAGCTTTCAATTCAATAAAAAATGCCATAATAGACGCTCCTTCTCTCATGAGCCACGACTTTTCGCAAGACTTCACACTCTACACTTTTGCTTCTGACCATTCCTACGCTGTCGTCCTAACTCAAAAGAACGCCGAAAATAATGAAGTACCCATTGCCTTTATGAGCTCTTCTTTCAAAGGTGCGGAACTTAATTACCCAGCGGTAGATCAGCAAGCCTACGCTATTTTCAAAGCAGTCAAACACTTCAGATCTTATCTTTTGAAATCTAGGACAAAAATTATCGTCCCTTACCCAACCGCCAGGAATCTGTTAGTGCAGAAAGAATTAGGCGAAAAGAGGGCGAATTGGGTTACCTCCTTGCAGGAGTATGACATAGAAATTACCCCATCTCAAATAGTGAGAGGCCAAGGGTTATGCAAGTTAGTTTCTGACTCAGCAGTAGGACAGCAAGAGGAAAATGATATGTCAAACCTAGGACAACACAATCAAAGTACAATCTATTGTGCACAAAACTCTGTCAGTCCATGGTATGACGATATAAAATTATGTCTTGAACATGAGTCAGCCCCCCATCACCTGGATCCCACTAAGAGAAGAGCGTTAAGATTAAAATATGCCTCATTTTAGTTGATTAATGGTACTCAGTTTCGTCAAAATTTTGAGGGAGTACTAATGCGTTGTCTTGAGAAAGATGAGGCAGAAAACGTTTTACTAGAATTGCACGCAGGAGAAGCTGGTGGGAATTTTGGTGGTGACACCACTGCCCATAAAGTTTTGAGAACCGGTTATTACTGGCCCACACTTTTCAGAGACGCCCATGCCTTGTGTCACAAGTGTATTATTTGTCAAAAAGCATCAAGGCGGTTACAGAAACTAACCTTTCCTTTGCAGCCCGTTTTAGTAGACTCCCCTTTTCAGCAGTGGGGCCTTGATATTATAGGTCCAATCAATCTGCCATCCTCACAGCAGCATAAGCTTATCATAATAACCATAGATTATTTCACCATGTGGTCTAAAGTTGCCGCATTAAGAAATGTGAATACCAGTCAGGTAATTGCCTTTTTAAATTCAAACATTATTACTCGTTTTGGTATCCCTGACTGTTTAGTATTCGATAACACCTCTTATTTTTAGTCTCTTGCGATGAGCGAGTTTGCTCTAGAAAAAGGAATTAAATTGAAGTATTTTTCCAGCTATTACCCCCAGGGCAATGGATTGGCAGAATCAACAAATAAGAATCTGATTAAAATCATCAAGAGAATGGTATCTGAGAATCACAAAAACTGGCATAACGCACTGTTAAACACAATATGGGTTGATAGGGTAACACCAAAGACTGTTGTAGGTAACTCTCCCTTCTTTCTCGTCTATGGCAGAGAAGCAATTATGCCACCACACATTCTTCTTCCCTCACTACATCTATCACAGAAAATACAAGAAGGAGATTGTCCCCCTTTGGAAAACCGAATTAACGCTTTAATGATACTAGAAGAGGTAAGAGCTCAGGCTAAACGTAAGTTAGATCAACATCAACTAGTGGTCAAAAGATGGTTTGATTCTAACTCTGCCTCTAATAGGAACTTCGAAGTAGGTGACCTTGTCTTGAAATGAGACAAATCGTATGAGGGGAAGGGAGAGCACACAAAATTTCAGAACTTATGGCTTGGACCGTTTTTAATTGTTGAGAAATTAGGCCCCAGCTCTTTCCGATTACAGAGTTTAGAGGGACATCCTGACACCTATCTGGTGAATGGCCAAGCTCTGAAAAGATATTTTGCTTGATGACTACCCTTTGTATACTATGTAAATATTTTTCTTTTTTTTTCTTTTCTTTTACTATTTTGATTTTGATTTTTCCCTTGTACTTATCAGTTTTTATTTTTTGAAATACACATACCTGCACTTTGAACTGTTAAGACAAAGAAAACAGAAAATTCTTTCACTGAAATGACTGCTGAAAAATCGTCTAAACATCGATTATAATATACTTCTGAAATTTACATCTGTGTTGAAAAGACTGTTGTTTGAAAAAAGTTAACTGATTTCAATCTATGAGTAAAGCCTGTCACGATCATCTATTATCTTTTTACGCTGTCCCTGTTCCTTAAGGGAACAACTCAGAAGATGTCTCCCTGCTTTAGAAGGTTGGTTTTGTAAATAAACCATCTCTGGATCTTAATGAAGAACAGTCCTAAAAAATTATGTTAAGGTCTGTAAAAATATGTTTAAAATATCATAATTTTCAGCGTCACCCTGCTCAATCATATAT
>JZKD02S2010477.1:526214-539422 GCA_000966675.3 Picea glauca
GGTAGGGTATCGAGCCCGAAATCAACTAAAAGGATTCCACGCAGTAATTGTGGATTTACCTTGAAGTGACCCCCATAATACGATCTGACCACCACAATCAGTTAAACCACGGAGGTTTATTCCCCATAGCTCACCCGAATGCGACCTCGTGTGTAACCCCTGTGTGAGAGGGGGATCTCAGGCAGACTTATACGATAACTGGATTAGACTGTCCCTAACTCAGGATGCTAGTGTTTGTTTTGGAAACTTTGGAGAGTTATTTTTACAGCCTAATCCAAAGTACTAAGCCTAATCTACTATTGGTGGAGGATCCTGGAAAAGAAAAGTTCCGAATAAATTTTTAATTAGCATTGATTTTATGGCTGTTATTTACACAAAGGGGTGCATGGAAGTGAAACAAATGGAATTATGACTCAGACCCAAAGAATGCATCGAATATGATAAGCAGTCATTTCCTTTCGATGAACATCTAACTAAGGGAGAGAGAGAGTTATTTTCACTTAACAAGCACGAATACGGAGTGTCCTAAAACAATTCTCAATCAAATCCTGATGCAATGCTAAAACTTTTGAGATGCCTTCTAACATGCACAATCAATCATAAAGATGCCTTCCATTGTTTGCATATGAATAATGATTAATTCAACATAATTCTCGTCTCGCTAATTATCTTCTTGAATGAATGAAAACCAAACTAGCACAAGCAAAAGTCATACAAACAATGCACCCTTTCGTTGTAATCAAAACAAAAAGCGAAAGAAAAGAAACAATCAAAGATAAAACAAACTTCACACCTAAAATAAAAAGTTGAAGAACAATGATCTTGACTAGAATCGAGATGAAGAGGTCTGTAGGCCTTTGATGACCTTCACCAGGGTTTTTACTGAGTCGAACAGAGAGAAAGACAATGCATGGGTCTTGGACTCCAAATGACGGAAAAACTCAACGACAATGGCAAAGAAGGCTACAAAATCCAAATAGTAAGATGTTCTTTCTTTAAAAAGACAGATGTCAAGACTGAAAGGGAAGAAACATTGACTCACAAGGTTACTCAGCAGAGGAGACACAGAGGCAAAAGCTAGAAAAAGCAATTCTGGAAGGCTTTTTGGGCCAAAGAGGGCTGGCGCTCTGTTGCCAAAGGAAATGATCATTATAGCGCTCTGTGCAATGCTATGGGGGAGAGTTGGCGCTCTGTTAACACTAGGACAGAGGCGCCAGGGTCAAAAAACTCCCAAAAATGTAAAAAAATCAAAAAATTGCAATCCAATTCCGACAATTATGCTGAGTATGATGGGGTAAGGAGCCAATCAGCTCATGAAAACAATGACAAGAGGAGTGAACCAGGTATGAAACAATCAAGGGGTAAAACTAGGTCAATGAGGAGAGATCAAAACACGAAGTTTTGATTCGAGGCTATCTCCCCAGTGGAGTCGCCAGTTTCTGTTGTAGGAAAATCTCCCTACGGACAGGTAGATCACCTCTAAGAGCTTGACCCTAACTCTAGATAGAAAATGCTTAACATGGTCACTGACTTCCTTTCAAATCCATCTAAACTAACACATGAGAAGGAAGGATGACAGAAGTACCTCTTTATCGATGTTTGTCCCTGCATGCTCCGAGTTGTGCTCCAATCCTTTGCTCTGATTTGTGCTCCAATCCTTTGCTCCTCGCTGAGTTCTACATCCAAACAAGATACGACCACTTCCTACTCTATTGATATTAGCTTGAAAACAGATCTATCAATTAATGATAAGTTCATGTAACATTAGACACAAACTTGAAAGAAACAGGCCAAGCGTGTCATATTGATGAGAATAACGACAACAATACTTACAATCGTAGATGTGAATGCGACAGCTTCGTCGAGTCCTCTTCGTCTAACCCTTGCCTGAAAGATCCACAACTTGGATGACAGCAGCTTCACTGATCACTCTCCTTTGGCTGACTGTGTGTTTCCTCCAAGATCATAGATTTCATACTAGCAGTTCTTCCCCTTCAACTCTGTTCCAGCACCACTTATGAGATCATAAGTTTGGTGTGATTCTCCTTTTTCCAGTCTTCTTTCACCATTAGAAATCTTGTTTATATAGCCTTGGAGAGGCTCAACAATCTTGAGATATCCTTGGGGAAGTTGAGGATTTGCCTCCTTCAGTTGAGGATTTTCCCTAGGATCGTGGCTGGACTAGGGATTTGAATCCAACTGCCTTCCAAGAATGAAAAGATGCTTCCCCCATTCATCTCAACAGCTTAACAACTGCCCAGAATAGGTAGCACTCCCTCAAAAGGGCCATTAGATCATTGTAGCGCTCCCTAGTAAGCTTTAGGGGGCGTCAGCGCTCTCAAAATCTATAGCACTCCCTCAAAAGGTCCATGGGAGCGTTATAACGCTCCCTGACAGTGTAAGGGGGAGTGTCAGTGCTCCGATATAGTGTAAGGGGGAGAGCACTCCTCTCCAAAAACTCAGTGTTTGAGGTGCTTTCAGATGGCAAAAGGTTTGCAAGCCTGTTGACTCATTTCTTGTCTTCCAAATCAGATGTTTGAGGTGTTTCAAGTGTCTTTCTTATTTCGTTATAGGCACGACATAGGCATCATGGTAGTATGCTTTTCTTGACACTTGCGACACTTGTGAGCAACATGCAACACTTGCAACCTTGTGAGCAAAATGCGACACTTGCGACACTTGTAATGACGACACTTGCGACACTATCGAAGTGAGCAATTTTGACGTGTAACAGTTGGAACAAGTGCATGTGTGGATGCATAACTGGTGCATGTACGGGTGTGAAACTAGTACATGTATGAGTCTCAAAGTGTTGCATATAGAAGTCTCAAAGTTCCCATACCATCTCAGATTCCAAAGCTTGTTACTATGTCAGTTGATAATTGAGGACATTTAAAGTTTTGGGCCAGACTATTTGTTTTCATTTTTATTGTTGGATATATATATATATATATATATATATATATATATATATATATTAAAAAATAGTGATTATACCAACTAAGAGACATACCTCTGTGAAGTATATGACTCTCTTGAAGATGTATAATCAACTTGTGTTAGATTAATAATTAATTTTTATTTTTGATATATGTATATACTTAAAAAGTATTGTATTAGGAATATATAAATGCATAACAATATTCTATTATTGATAACATTGACAAGTATCCTCCAGAGATTGTGCATTGCTTCTTCATATACTAATATCCCATTGAACAATTCACTTATTTACATTTCTTACAGCATATGCTAACATGCCCATTTAACACTTCACCTATTTATTTACCAAGTTTTGTTCGACATTAAAATCTTTACCTTTTTTCTATTCTTTCTGCCAGAATTTAGTAGGAAAAATGTAATAGGCAATTTAATTTGACACATATGTACGGGTGCACAACCAATGCATGTATGAGTCTTAAAGAGATGCATATACTAGTCTCAAATTTCCCATACCATCTGTGTTTCCAAAGCTTGTTTAGTTTTGGTTGAGTAATAATTTTCATAAATTAACAATAATCCATGTCATTAAAAAGATTGTGTGGTTATCCTAGCAATGATGATATACATTACACTTTTAGTTAATATGAATAAAATATGTTTATATATTAGATGTTGATATGACTTAATTATTATTAAATGTTGTTTCAGATGGTAATTGGGGACTTTGCCCACAAAATTTGTTTTCAGATTTATTGTTTATATAGAGAGAGAGACACAAATACTATTGTGTAGAGATAAACCTATGGGAATGTGCGAAACTGTATAATTAACGTTACTATATAGAGAGAGATATATTAAAAAAATTAAGATCATTTTTATATCAATTAATAGACATACTTATTCATCCTAGCCTCCCCACAATGTACATTTATTACATATGCTAACATCATATGCTAAATGTTGTTTACACCAAAAAAATTAAATTTCTTACCTTATATGATAACCTCTCCAATGCTAACCTCTCTATTGAACATTTCACTTATTTAATAAGTTTTACTACACATTGAACATGTATGTTTTCATATTTTTACAAAGTTTTATGCTAATTGATTTTACTATGCCATAAACAATAATTCTATTTTTCTTTATTATATGAGTTATCTTTTATTTTTTATTTTTTTTGTTTTTATTTGTATTATAATAACACATTCTAAATGAATTTAATGCACACATGTTATGGATTATGGATTTAAATCTAAAAAGGTAAAAGTATTATGTACACTTCATATATCTAGCCACCTTAAAAATTGGACATATAAGATTTAGTTATTGTTTTATTATAATGTATTATATGGTTATTATCTAGAGGGGGTTGGATATGTATACTTTAATAGACTTTTGTCTCACAAAGAAGAGGTTTCATACACAAATTTAATTTTTAGTTTGGTCCTCACTTTAAAATTAGATTATTGTTATTATTATTATTATAAAGAAGATTTGAGAGAATATATCACCAAGTTTATAAATAATTAAATTGTCTCTAAAAAATTTTAATGTAAAATTTTTTATTTTTTGTTTTTTAAAATGCATAAGATTATTTTGAGTGGGATTTGTATGTGACATCAATAGAACCATTTTCCATCAATAAAACCATTTTCATACCTTCTTCTTGAATCCATTTCCTAATTATAAAAACATTATATTTAAATTTGATAAAAAATGAAAATAAAAATTAATTTTTTCTTACTTTTTAAATCTGATTTCTTATTTATAAACATTGTTTTTAAATTTGGTAAAGGATGAAAAAAAATTAAAGTTAATTATTGCATATATATAGAGAAAAAAAATGGAATTTTAAATCTATTTTTTTCTTTTATAATTAATACTTACATCCTAATTTGAGGAAAAAAATATTACCATTCTCACTTAATCAACTAATGATAATGTATATAACATTAATTACCTTTATAATTAATAAATCCACCCCTAATTAGTTCTAACATTCCCATTTTCCATTACACATTTTGTTTTCACTATCATATACAAACTTTATTTTCACTACCTATATTTTATTTAATAATTATAAATTATTATAAAAATTTTAATATACCAAATTTAAATTTCAATATCACATATATTATTTAATAATTATTAATAATTATAAAAAAATTCAATATAGAAAATTTAATTTGTTTTAATATTAAAATAAAATTATTTATTATTATTATTTTTCTTAATAAAAAATATATTTAATAAATATTAATTAATGTTTTTTTTAATTATATATTATAATTCAAAATTATGATAATATTGAAATATAATTATTTTTTCATTATTATTTTTTTAATAAAAAATTGAGTTATAATATGATTATAATATGATGTAAAATTAAGAAGTACCATATCATACATGATAGGAGTTTTTAGTGAATTGAACATGAGTGTCAATGTATTAAAATTTAGTAACATACATTATAGGATTGAACATGAGTGTCAATGTATTAAAATTTAAAATTTAGTAACATACATTATAAGAGTCTTTAATGAAAATGATCTAAAAATAAAAACTATAATATATTATAGGAGTTTTTAGTAAATTAAATATGAGTATAAATGTATTAAAATTTAGTAACATATATTATAGGAGTCTTTAGTAAATTAAATATGAGTATAAATGTATTAAAATTTAGTAACATACATTATATGAGTTTTTAGTGAAATGAAAATGAATGTCAATGTATTAAAATTTAATAATTTAAATGAGCAATGAAATGGTGTACTTAAATGTACTAGTTTAAATGAATAAATGGTATTTTTCAGATCACTTAAATGATGGTATATTAAAATATAGTAGTTTAAATGAGCAATGAAATGGTATTTTTCACATCACTTATAACTTTTTAACCTAACCTAAAATCATGAAAAAATCATTTAATTATCACTTATAACTTTTTAACCTAACCTAAAATCATGAAAGAATCATTTAATTGTGAGAGAAGTGTAGAATTCATTTTTTCATAAAGATTTTGACATTTTAGTGTTTGTCATCATTCCATCCCAAAATATCTCCACTGATGATCACATTTCCTTAAAGCAGCATACTAGAACTTCATTCCCTTAATTATCTATATTTCGCCTAGTGTTGGATCACTGGGTGACAACAGCTTTCTCTACAACGCATACCTGGTCTCCTTTGTAGCCAGTACCGACACAAGTACTTGCAATGTGATGATTTTTACTTCCGGGTCAAATGAAAGGAATGATAGTGGCAGTGACAAGTGCAGGGAGTGATTGAATGTGAGTGATAGTTGGAGTTGTGTCCTGCAAGGATAGGTGTGAGATTAGGCTCCAAGATTCAAACACATGTTAGCTCTTCGCTCCCTGCCATGTCTATCCGAGCCACAGGGAGAGCTTTGTCGAGACTGTTGCTGATTCCTCCCGCCCTCTATTTTTTATTGAAGATGCCAAGGAAAACATGCCTTCATTGGCCTTGGCTTTACCCAGAGGAATAGGGCCTTTGAGTTCAATGTTGTTCTTTCAGATCACAAGAAGCATATGATGAGGGAGGAGGGTGAACAGAACGAGGATTTCCACCTCCCTCTTAACTAGAGGTTAAAGGTATGTTAACGAGGCACTGCAGCCTTGTGTGCTCTCATTCCACTTACTTTTGTGATTGTAAAATGTTAAAAAAATATGTGATAGGTCTTTTTGATTTCATCTTGTTTTGGTTTCATCTAGTTTTTATCTTATCTTGTTTAGTTGCTTGGATTTCATTTTTTTTATAATATTTGTTTATATTGTGTTACATTTAATTTTTGATTTATCAGAGAATGCCATTATCAATGGCCATTAATTTATTTTATGTTTTGAGTAAATTATTAAAAAAAATACGCTTTATAATCTTTGATCAAAGAGTGGCTTTCTGATCATAGATCAACACCATGGCTTGTGATTCATGATCATGATTGACAGCGAAAATGAATGAGTGCCACCGTATTTTATTTATAGATGAATATAAATTTCATGTTTTGGGATTATCAAATGATAATTGGAATTGGGAGGTCATACCATCGATTTAGATTCTAATTCATGGTTCGGAATTCCGGACAGTGGAGAACTTCAGAGGTCGGACACAAAACATGCATCTGTGTCTGTTTGAATTTCAATGTCAATGACATCATTTTTCCCTCCACGTTTTCGGGATTGTTTATAGAGCAGGCTTGTCCATAATATTTGATTTGATTCGAGGATCTACAAATGATTCTTCATTTCTATTGTATGCAATTTTGCTGACTTTTTTCACACTCTTCATTTCTAGTATGCAAGTTTGCTGACTTTTATTTTTCTTAAAAACGGGATACAAGTGGTGTTTGATTGGAAAAAAAATCCCAAATTTTTCATACAGTACTTGAAAATACTGACCATTGTCAGAGATTAATCATTTCACCAAAAAAAAGGACTTATCTTAGCTGATCGAATTTTGAAGAGATATCACCACTCAGAAATTTATTATCACTGTTTTAACGTTCTTTTTCATTCATTGATCATCACAGATACAATCGTTTCACTTTTGGTTGATCCAATTTGAATCATTAAAGTTATGGAAAAGTCAAATTCGACTTAAGGGGCAAGCTAATCAGCTTATTGAAGCAGTATATATGTTAGAATATGTAATAACTACTTATATTACATGTGTTCATATATAGAGTTTATTATTCATCTATGTAGAGAGTTTAGTTAGGTCTAGTTAGTTGTGAAAGAGATTATCTCCAATTAAAAGTGAATATGTAATAACTACTTATATTACATGTGTTCATATATAGAATTTATTATTCATCTATGTAGAGAGTTTAGTTAGGTCTAGTTAGTTGTGAAAGAGATTATCTCCAATTAAAAGTGCTACAATAGTGAGAAGTTGATGTTCATATATATATATATAGTCGTAATTATTATTGCTCATTTATGTAGAGAATTTGGTTAAATCTAGCTGATTATGAGAGATATTATCTCCAACTAAAAGCACTAGAATAGTGAAAAGTTGAGATATTCACATGATTATGTAATGATGGTAGTTTGTGAATATCAGCATCTATCTTGAGACAACATCTATGGTATTTATGAATATGATTACATTATTTCAAGTAGTGCCTGTGCTTAATGAATTTTTAAGTTGGTGTCAGAGCAGGGCCTGCTCTCTCTCACGGGAGCGCCCAGGAACATGCAGATAGTAGATTGTTAATTTGTGTGTTGGTTATAAGTGTGGATTGCTGAGTGTTTGTCCACCACATTGACAGGATAACAGCGTGTGAAGAGACCGTGCAGTGTTGTTCATTCTGGGAGAGTATATCAGGTTGTTTCTCCTGGGCGATTGAGAGAAGAGATCACTGGAAGAGAGATCTAAGAATATCAGAGTGGAGCAGGCGCTGCTATATGAAAGCCGTCGTTGAAGGACCTCAGTCGCCAATGGGAGCTGTGTGTGTGGCTACTGTCCAGGTTGAAGGACGTTGTCATCGAGTGGAAACAATTGTCGAAGGAATGTTGTGAGGCCGTTGCTGAAGAGGTGCACCCAGATTGTGTTGATGTTCGNCAAGGAAAACATGCCTTCATTGGCCTTGGCTTTACCCAGAGGAATAGGGCCTTTGAGTTCAATGTTGTTCTTTCAGATCACAAGAAGCATATGATGAGGGAGGAGGGTGAACAGAACGAGGATTTCCACCTCCCTCTTAACTAGAGGTTAAAGGTATGTTAACGAGGCACTGCAGCCTTGTGTGCTCTCATTCCACTTACTTTTGTGATTGTAAAATGTTAAAAAAATATGTGATAGGTCTTTTTGATTTCATCTTGTTTTGGTTTCATCTAGTTTTTATCTTATCTTGTTTAGTTGCTTGGATTTCATTTTTTTTATAATATTTGTTTATATTGTGTTACATTTAATTTTTGATTTATCAGAGAATGCCATTATCAATGGCCATTAATTTATTTTATGTTTTGAGTAAATTATTTTATGTTTTGATAATCTTTGATCAAAGAGTGGCTTTCTGATCATAGATCAACACCATGGCTTGTGATTCATGATCATGATTGACAGAGAAAATGAATGAGTGCCACCGTATATTATTTATAGATGAATATAAATTTCATGTTTTGGGATTATCAAATGATAATTGGAATTGGGAGGTCATACCATCGATTTAGATTCTAATTCATGGTTCGGAATTCGGGACAGTGGAGAACTTCAGAGGTCGGACACAAAACATGCATCTGTGTCTGTTTTGAATTTCAATGTCAATGACATCATTTTTCCCTCCACGTTTTCGGGATTGTCTATAGAGCAGGCTTGTCCATAATAATTGATTTGATTCGAGGATCTACAAATGATTCTTCATTTCTATTGTATGCAATTTTGCTGACTTTTTTCGGAATATGTAATAACTTGTATTATGTGTGTTTATATATATAGTTTACTGTTCATCTGTAGAGAGTTTGGTTAGGTCTAATTAGTTGTGAAAGAGATTATCTCCAACTAAAATAGTGAGAAGTTGATACTTATATATAAAGTTGTAATTATTATTGTTCATCTATGTAACGAGTTCAGTTAGGTCTAATTGATTGTGAGAAAGATTATCTCCAACTAAGAGTGATAGAATAGTGATAGAATAGTGAGAAGTTATTATATTCACATATAATTATGTTATCATAGTTTGTGAATATCAGCATCTATCATCTATCTTGAGAAAACATCTATTGTATTTATGAATAGGATGACATTAATTCAAGTGGTGCTTGTGCTTAATGAATTTTTAAGTTGGTGTCAGAGAAGGGCCTGCTCTCTCTCACGGGAGCGCCCAGGAACATGCAGATAGTAGATTGTTAATTTGTGTGTTGGTTATAAGTGTGGATTGCTGAGTGTTTGTCCACCACATTGACAGGATAACAGCGTGTGAGGAAACCGTGTAGTGTTGTTCATTCTGGGAGAGCATATGAGGTTGTTTCTCCTGGGCGATTGAGAGAAGAGATCACTGGAAGAGAGATCGAAGAATACCAGCGTGGAGCAGGCGCTGCTATATGAAAGCCGTCGTTGAAGGACCTCAGTCGCCAATGGGAGCTGTGTGTGTGGCTACTGTCCAGATTGAAGGACGTTGTCATAGAGTGGGAACAATTGTCGAAGGAATGTTGTGAGGCCGTTGCTGAAGAGGTGCACCCAGATTGTGTTGATGTTCGCTTGTGTTGCAGAGGTGCGCCCAAATTGTATTGTTAGTGCGGGCTTATCTCCCTCACGGGATTACCCAGGTTTATGAGATTGTAMGGGAGTGCTCAGAATCCTCTSTTGGTTTGGACCCTGTGTGTGATTATTGYGGTGTCGCTGTGTGAGAGCACTGCTAAACGCCGTCGAGAGAGCCACAACCATAGAAGATAGTTGCGAGCAGATAAAATCCGCAAGCACAGTCAGCCGTGGGGAGATCCGCAGAGAGAGAATGTTGTTGCTCTTGGGCGATTTTGGGCGATTAAGAGAAGTGATTTCAAATCACCTGTTGTGAAGATGTGGATCCGTTTTTCAGAAGAGTGATCGTTGTATGCAACCGTAATGTGTAGCGTGATTTCTGTCCAAAGAGGGCGTGATTGACAGTCGTTGAGTGAGCCAGGTTATTTAGAGAAGGTCGTGTGCTGCTGCTTTGGGCTGCGTAGAAGAGCCGTTGAGGATTGCTACTAGTGCTGCAGTTGTGTGTGTTGATATGTATTGGTAAGAAGAAGATGCCATTTAGAGCAGACTTGCCTTCCAAAAGGATGCTGTGTAAGGAAGAGGGTGATATTTCGTGCCCTGGAAAAGTCGTTGAGTGAGACTTTAGATCAGATCTAGTCATTGTTGTAGAAGGATGCCACTCTCATCGTGATTTTACCTAGCGACCATCGAGTGAAGGAGATTTTGTGTAGAAATTGAAATTGGGAATGCAAATATACTTGGAAATAATGGAGAAAACGCTAGTTGTAAGTGCCAGTTATAAGCATCACTTGTGAGAGTCAGTTGTGGAGTCAGTTGTAGGCGTGTTAAGAGTCAGTTCTTAGTTAAGAGTCCAGTTTCTTTGGTTTGCATGTAACCGACTCGGGAGAGTCTTTTCCTATATAAAGATGTAATCCGTCTTCATTAATGAATATAGAAGTGAGCGTAGCCTCACCGAGTTTGTTTGCATGGTTTATTTTATCTTGGTATCAGAGTGAGAAGGAAAGAGGCGGATCATTATGGTCTGCGGTCTGCGGGATCGTTTTGAGGAGGACCCAACTGCTGAGTTTTGTGTGGACCGTCCCTGTTTTTGCATGATCTGCTGAAGAGATTGATGCTCGCTTCCAGCATATGCGTGGAGAGTTTGTTGCACAGTTGATGCATGGAGAGGCTACGTAGAGAGTCTGCGCTGGAGAAGAGAGTCCGCGCAACAGTTTAAATAACCACTCTGAGGAACCATGCGGTTGTTGCTGCCAACATTTGCAGAGAGAGACGCGCTTGCAATATTTGGTGTGGCTGTTGGAATCCGCGCCTAGGTCTCCACGATAAGATTCGGCGTGAACGTGGAATAATTTGAGACTAAATTGCAGCGATGGCGAATCTGCTGGCAGAGACCTACCTCAATGAAGCCAACAAGTTAGATGGTTCAAACTTCATTAACTGGAAATTCAAGATGCAAATGCTCATGGAGGGCTATGGTGTGTGGAACATTGCAAAGGGTATTGAACTGAAACCTGATGCGACTGTCGCAACGAAAACAACAACCATCCCCACAACGACAACAACAACAATCCCCGTGACGACAGCAGCAGCAGCAGCAAGAAGGACTCACTAATTCAAGCAGTCACAGTTCACCTACAAGTGAAGACGGATCTTCACAAAGTGGGGAGGAAGATAATCAGTTGAGAAGATCTTCAAGACAGATTCGGCTTCCTGAAAGGTATAAAGACTATGCCCTAATGAGTAGCATTTCAAANTATTGGTAAGAAGAAGATGCCATTTAGAGCAGACTTGCCTTCCAAAAGGATGCTGTGTAAGGAAGAGGGTGATATTTCGTGCCCTGGAAAAGTCGTTGAGTGAGACTTTAGATCAGATCTAGTCATTGTTGTAGAAGGATGCCACTCTCATCGTGATTTTACCTAGCGACCATCGAGTGAAGGAGATTTTGTGTAGAAATTGAAATTGGGAATGCAAATATACTTGGAAATAATGGAGAAAACGCTAGTTGTAAGTGCCAGTTATAAGCATCACTTGTGAGAGTCAGTTGTGGAGTCAGTTGTAGGCGTGTTAAGAGTCAGTTCTTAGTTAAGAGTCCAGTTTCTTTGGTTTGCATGTAACCGACTCGGGAGAGTCTTTTCCTATATAAAGATGTAATCCGTCTTCATTAATGAATATAGAAGTGAGCGTAGCCTCACCGAGTTTGTTTGCATGGTTTATTTTATCTTGGTATCAGAGCCAGAAGGAAAGAGGCGGATCACTATGGTCTGCGGTCTGCGGGATCGTTTTGAGGAGGACCCAACTGCTGAGTTTTGTGTGGACCGTCCCTGTTTTTGCACGATCTGCTGAAGAGATTGATGCTCGCTTCCAGCATATGCGTGGAGAGTTTGTTGCACAGTTGATGCGTGGAGAGGCTACGTAGAGAGTCTGCGCTGGAGAAGAGAGTCCGCGCAACAGTTTAAATAACCACTCTGAGGAACCACGCGGTTGTTGCTGCCAACATTTGCAGAGAGAGACGCGCTTGCAATATTTGGCGTGGCTGTTGGAATCCGCGCCTAGGTCTCCACGATAAGATTCGGCGTGAACGTGGATTAATTTGAGACTAAATTGCAGCGATGGCAAATCTGCTGGCAGAGACCTACCTCAACGAAGCCAACAAGTTAGATGGTTCAAACTTCATTAACTGGAAATTCAAGATGCAGACGCTCATGGAGGGCTATGGTGTGTGGAACATTGCAAAGGGTATTGAACTGAAACCTGATGCGACTGTCGCAACGAAAACAACAACCATCCCCGCAGCGACAACAACAACAATCCTCATGACGACAGCAGCAGCAGCAGCAGCAAGAAGGACTCACTAATTCAAGCAGTCACAGTTCACCTACAAGTGAAGACAGATCTTCACAAAGTGGGGAGGAAGATAATCAGTTGAGAGGATCTTCAAGACAGATTCGGCTTCCTGAAAGGTATAAAGACTATGCCCTAATGAGTAGCATTTCAAATTTCATAGAACCCATGAATTTTGATGAAGCTAATGAACATGATGAATG
>JZKD02S2010478.1:8561-40627 GCA_000966675.3 Picea glauca
CCTTCTGGAAACTATGTTGATGTCAACAGGAAGGGAGACACGAATCAAAGAAGAAAAGGGCTTCGTTAAATCCACTTAGATGATATTAGGTACTGAAAGGTAACATGAACGAAGTCAGGATGCAGTGATACTCAATACTACCCTTGGTTGGGGAATTTTGAAGGGTGATTGGCAGCAACTGTAAAACTGGATCTAGTGTCAAGGGCAAGACTAGATATGGGGTTAAATTGTGCTAGAGGCTAAAAACAAAGAAAAACTTAGAGATCGTGGGTATATGGACTTGGGATACTCGGGGTTCGTGAATGATGTCAGTATGAAAAGAGAGTGTATGCCCCAAACAAGGGCGACATGGGTTGCATTGGCAAGAAAAATAAGGCCATCAAGGATGATGACAAAAAAAGCTAAGTATATGTTGGAAACAAAGGATTTTTTACAATTACCAAAAAAATAAAGAATAATTTGGGTTGAGTATAAAGATACAGAAATGGATGCCCCAATGAAATATGGCTTGGCCTCTATAGGGAGCAAGTTTGTGAAAGAAAATTGGTGGAGGGTGGGGGCCCCATGGGTGGGTTTCTGTGTTAGGTAAATGGATGGAGGAAAATTTGCAAATGAGAAAACTGATGGTGGATGAGATGGAGGGATAATGAAAATGCAGAGGTGTAGTCAATAGAACCAAGATGACATAAATTGGGAGTCCATTGGGAATGTTATCTATATGATGAGAAGAAGGGGTTCATTCTAGAAAGTGCATAAGACTATCGGGACTCCCATCCTTAGAGGGTGAAATCAGCATGAGTGTCAAGTTTCCAAGGGGAACTATGAATGGTGAAACTCATGTGGGGGAGAGTGTTATTGGGTGACAATACCCAAATGCAGTAGAGGTAAAGGTATTGCAGAGACGGATGTAAGGACCCTAAAGGTAAATTTCAAAGGGTATGATTGGGATATGCAATTGATTTATAGAGGGAATAATTACATGCCAGTGTCAAACATATACCTGAAGGGGTTGTTAGCTTGCGGAACAAGTACCTGCACACATGAAAACCAAATACCCGACGTGAATAATATCTGATGATAAAGAACATATAGTAGCTATTTGATAAAGTTGAACATGAGCATGCGTACCTGAACGTGACATGAGAAAAATGCTCCTCTGAGGCCAAGTTCAAATGATGACCTGGGGAATATGAATGTGTAGATGATGGGATCAGGATCCTGTAGCTGAGAACGGATCGAAAAATGCAGGCTATGGGATCCTCTAACAGATTGTGGAAGTTGGGAAAAGGGGGTTGTAAATGGTTTTTGGGCCCACACTACCACTTCATTTATACTTGCCGTTGTAGCTGAATTGACCAGATAGTTGTGAGGAGATTTGGAGATTGTGGGAGCATGAGGCTACCGATCTGAGAGTGGCGAGAGATAGGTTAGTGGTCCTATCCTCTTGCATGTGGTGAATTTCCTATTTTGTAGATAGGGGTTGTACGGAGGGTTGTACAGAGTATTTTTAGGGTAGGGTCCCACCAGTGCACGGGAAAAGGAGGAATACTTGCGCACATTCCTTTTCCAACGCATAGTGTGTGGTTATGCTTGACACAACTGCGAATGTGGGCACGAGGGGTGCGCAGACAGGTGTGAATGAGATGTGTGCCTATCTGACTGACAGTCGTGCACTCATGCACGGTTTTTTCTCTGACAGTTGTGTATTAGTGTGCAACCGTGCAAAGAGAAGGCATGCACATGTGCCCACTTGTCTGGGTGAAAGCCGCACACTGTGGGCAAGGCTAAGGGGTTGTAATTTTTTGATATTTTGATTATTTTTTATGGATGATGAGGTTGATTGAGTTTTTTTGTGTGGTTGCAGGTGATCAACACACTCTTATAGTATGATCTTGGTGCACTAGAGAGAGCGTGAATGGGACCGTCCGTGGGAGGCGGTAAGATCACAGTCGGGTATGTGGAGATACTTGGTAGCCTACGAGATGCTCAAGTTCTTTGAATTCCCTCTGATAAGGTCGTGAGATTTCCTACTTCAATATTTGATTGGGATGTGGAGCACTGATATGTAGTGATTCATAGTGAGAGGTGAGCAGCTAGCATTCTCGGCCACCGAGGATGAGTATTTCCTGACAGGGTTCCCATTCCATGGGATGGCCCTTCCTATCGACCCCCATATTCCGAGGGAGGATCGATTAGGTGACTTGGGGGCTCGCCATTGTACTGGGTCAAACCTTATGTCGGGTTTGGTCATCCAGATTGAGGCTATTGACGACCTATTGAAGGAGTGCATCGTCGTTATGGTGGTGAGGATCTATGGATCCTTGGGGACTCAGTGGATCATTGGGGGTCAACTGAGGATAGTGGATCGAGTTCTGGATAGGGACCTTTTTGCATGGGGTGTACTTCTGCACACCAATATGATGCAACAGGTGAACCAGTGTCAATCAGACGATTCTGATGACTTCTCTTTCAGGTCCATTCTGGTGGCCTGATTTCTTGAGAGGGTGCCATGGTTGTGCCCAAGAATTCTTCTTGATCCCATGGGGCGACGAGATCTGTGAGTGATGTTGTGGGCCCATGTGTTGGCCCGAAATGGAGGTGGGGAGGGTGGTCACTATTTTATGGCCATGGTGGCGCAAGTGTGGTGAAATATTCCACAGGTGATTCTGAGGTATCCATATGCGGGTATGGACTACCGTCACAACATAGACATGATGTTTCCTTTTGGGGAGGACTGGGCTCAGTGAGTGTTGGACCCTTCATTTTTGGGTAAGAATTGCACACGTTTTTATTAAGCATGAGTTGCGCAAACTTCATCAGAGGTTGGAAGAAAGAGTAATAGAAAAGTAGTTGTGGAAGCCAGTGCAATGCCATCTAAGCAACAAACGGCTACAACAGAACAAGATAGCACATAAGCCAAGAAGGAAGACACAACCCAGCTAGATATAGGGCTGAATGTAATTGTAAAAGGGTTGGGTTGGTGTTGTTGTATTTTTTTGTTCAGTTCATCGGTTGGATTAGATTTGGGTTGAGTCATGTTTATCAAAGTCGCCCAAGGTTTTGGGATTAGTAGTTGAAACTTGTTGTAAGTCGAGAAGAGACAAGCCAGAGTCTGTATTGAACCTTTCTATGTAACTCTGACTCTGTAATAAAGGAAAGATCCTGGAGCTAATATGAAGGAGAACCAAATTTTCAAAATAGGATGTGTCTTTGTATGTTTACTTATGCATTACATTGTTCCTTTATGGTTTATGAGTTATGTTTGATGGTTCTATGTTTAATCGTTGTTCATAACGTAAGTAGGTTCAATTCTTGTGGTTAGATGTTTCAGATCTGATGTTGTCTCTTGCGCAAGAACAGGAATGAGTTCTAAACGATCTATGGATCCTCTTTAGTATTTTCCCTACCCTTCCCTATCTATCTGTCTCAACAGTGCTTCGGGTGAGACTTCTTCTCTTTGAAGGAGATGAAAATGTCAGTTCTCTAGACTACTCAGTACCTTTTGTTGGTAACCTGAGAAGGACCCTGGTCTGATCAAATTCACGCCAACAAAATGGTTATGCTGTCGGGACCCGTATTAAAATGGAAACTGTAAGAGGAATGCTACCACCGATCCATAGATTTGGCATCAATCAATGGTGGGATAGAAACTGTGACACCTTCATATGGAAAGAAATGAAACTAAGAAGAAAATCAGTGGGAACTACTAGGGAAGTAATCTTTTACTTGGAAAAATAGAGCGACCAGTACAAGATTTTCTGGGTTAAATTCCCGGAAGAATTTTTTCACTGGATCAAGAGACTCCAAGAAGCTCCATAGTTCCAGGGACGGGTCAAGAAGATTTCTGCATGGGATACTGACAAGCTAGCAGCACTCCACAGGTTGGATTACCCAATCACACGAGTTGTGTATTTATGGGTTAGCACCACGATATAAGGATACATGATCGAATTTTCCACTAAGAACCACCAGTCTTTCTCGTGGGCAGAGGAAATTTTCAAGATCCCCCTATGGATTAAGTATTTCTTGGTGGAGGAAGGGATGTTGATTATGTCCCCGACTGAGATGGCAGCATAAACACCCTTGCNCGTTGTAGCTGAATTGACCAGATAGTTGTGAGGAGATTTGGAGATTGTGGGAGCATGAGGCTACCGATCTGAGAGTGGCGAGAGATAGGTTAGTGGTCCTATCCTCTTGCATGTGGTGAATTTCCTATTTTGTAGATAGGGGTTGTACGGAGGGTTGTACAGAGTATTTTTAGGGTAGGGTCCCACCAGTGCACGGGAAAAGGAGGAATACTTGCGCACATTCCTTTTCCAACGCATAGTGTGTGGTTATGCTTGACACAACTGCGAATGTGGGCACGAGGGGTGCGCAGACAGGTGTGAATGAGATGTGTGCCTATCTGACTGACAGTCGTGCACTCATGCACGGTTTTTTCTCTGACAGTTGTGTATTAGTGTGCAACCGTGCAAAGAGAAGGCATGCACATGTGCCCACTTGTCTGGGTGAAAGCCGCACACTGTGGGCAAGGCTAAGGGGTTGTAATTTTTTGATATTTTGATTATTTTTTATGGATGATGAGGTTGATTGAGTTTTTTTGTGTGGTTGCAGGTGATCAACACACTCTTATAGTATGATCTTGGTGCACTAGAGAGAGCGTGAATGGGACCGTCCGTGGGAGGCGGTAAGATCACAGTCGGGTATGTGGAGATACTTGGTAGCCTACGAGATGCTCAAGTTCTTTGAATTCCCTCTGATAAGGTCGTGAGATTTCCTACTTCAATATTTGATTGGGATGTGGAGCACTGATATGTAGTGATTCATAGTGAGAGGTGAGCAGCTAGCATTCTCGGCCACCGAGGATGAGTATTTCCTGACAGGGTTCCCATTCCATGGGATGGCCCTTCCTATCGACCCCCATATTCCGAGGGAGGATCGATTAGGTGACTTGGGGGCTCGCCATTGTACTGGGTCAAACCTTATGTCGGGTTTGGTCATCCAGATTGAGGCTATTGACGACCTATTGAAGGAGTGCATCGTCGTTATGGTGGTGAGGATCTATGGATCCTTGGGGACTCAGTGGATCATTGGGGGTCAACTGAGGATAGTGGATCGAGTTCTGGATAGGGACCTTTTTGCATGGGGTGTACTTCTGCACACCAATATGATGCAACAGGTGAACCAGTGTCAATCAGACGATTCTGATGACTTCTCTTTCAGGTCCATTCTGGTGGCCTGATTTCTTGAGAGGGTGCCATGGTTGTGCCCAAGAATTCTTCTTGATCCCATGGGGCGACGAGATCTGTGAGTGATGTTGTGGGCCCATGTGTTGGCCCGAAATGGAGGTGGGGAGGGTGGTCACTATTTTATGGCCATGGTGGCGCAAGTGTGGTGAAATATTCCACAGGTGATTCTGAGGTATCCATATGCGGGTATGGACTACCGTCACAACATAGACATGATGTTTCCTTTTGGGGAGGACTGGGCTCAGTGAGTGTTGGACCCTTCATTTTTGGGTAAGAATTGCACACGTTTTTATTAAGCATGAGTTGCGCAAACTTCATCAGAGGTTGGAAGAAAGAGTAATAGAAAAGTAGTTGTGGAAGCCAGTGCAATGCCATCTAAGCAACAAACGGCTACAACAGAACAAGATAGCACATAAGCCAAGAAGGAAGACACAACCCAGCTAGATATAGGGCTGAATGTAATTGTAAAAGGGTTGGGTTGGTGTTGTTGTATTTTTTTGTTCAGTTCATCGGTTGGATTAGATTTGGGTTGAGTCATGTTTATCAAAGTCGCCCAAGGTTTTGGGATTAGTAGTTGAAACTTGTTGTAAGTCGAGAAGAGACAAGCCAGAGTCTGTATTGAACCTTTCTATGTAACTCTGACTCTGTAATAAAGGAAAGATCCTGGAGCTAATATGAAGGAGAACCAAATTTTCAAAATAGGATGTGTCTTTGTATGTTTACTTATGCATTACATTGTTCCTTTATGGTTTATAAGTTATGTTTGATGGTTCTATGTTTAATCGTTGTTCATAACGTAAGTAGGTTCAATTCTTGTGGTTAGATGTTTCAGATCTGAAGTTGTCTCTTGCGCAAGAACAGGAATGAGTTCTAAACGATCTATGGATCCTCTTTAGTATTTTCCCTACCATTCCCTATCTATCTGTCTCAACAGTGCTTCAGGTGAGACTTCTTCTCTTTGAAGGAGATGAAAATGTCAGTGCTCTAGACTACTCAGTACCTTTTGTTGGTAACCTGAGAAGGACCCTGGTCTGATCAAATTCGCGCCAACAAAATGGTTATGCTGTCGGGACCCGTATTAAAAGGGAAACTATAAGAGGAATGCTACCACCGATCCATAGATCTGGCATCAATCAATGGTGGGACAGAAACTGTGACACCTTCATATGGAAAGAAATGAAACTAAGAAGAAAATCAGTGGGAACTACTAGGGAAGTAATCTTTTACTTGGAAAAATCGAGCGACCAGTACAAGATTTTCTGGGTTAAATTACCGGAAGAATTTTTTCACTAGATCAAGAGACTCCAAGAAGCTCCAGAGTTCCAGGGACGGTTCAAGAAGATTTCTGCATGGAATACTGACAAGCTAGCAGCACTCCACAGGTTGGATTACCCAATCACACGAGTTGTGGATTTATGGGTTAGCACCACGATATAAGGATACATGATCGAATTTTCCACTGAGAACCACCATTCTTTCTCGTGGGCAGAGGAAATTTTCAAGATCCCCCTATGGATTAAGTATTTCTTGGTGGAGGAAGGGATGTTGATTATGTCCCCGACTGAGATGGCAGCATAAACACCCTTGCTTGGGGTAGGGAGAGACGGGGTAAGAGACATGGCATGAGAAAGTGGAAGGGTTCTTTGACAAATGGGGGGGAAACAACAATAAATGGACTCGAGAGATGATCGAGCCTTGAAGAGAGTCGCCATAGTTGAGAAATGGTGGCATGGCAAGATCAAGAAAGCCACAAGACATTCTAAAAAGTTGAGGAAATAAGGAGGATCAAGAGAAAGCGAAGAAAGACAAATGGAAGAATTACAGAGGATGCGAAGACAGGAATGACTAGCCAGTCAAAGATTAAATGAGAGAGAAGAAAAGAGAGTAAGAATTCCCCAGGAGGTGGTACAAGAAGGAGAAATTGTGGATGTAAGAGAGGACGAAGCCGACATGAATATTGGAGGAGAAAGAGAAGTTTCAACCCCAATAACAGGAGAAACCGGGGATTCGACTGAAGAGATTGTCCCAGTGGAAGCTAACAAGACCCCTCGGATCAAAGAAAACTGCCCCGAAGCTAGTGGCACCAACCCTGAATAACCCATACCCCAAGTTCCTTCTATACAAGAAGTAAGTTCAACACTACCTTCTCATGCAAGTTATGTTCCAGTACAATTAGCTAACCAATCACAACTAGGAAGTGAGAGTACAAGGAGGGTAATGGGATCCCCTAGTAGATCGCAAGTAGGACCGTAAGGGTTCATATTGATATGAACAACAGGATCAGTAATGGATAGCCATGTGGGAGGTTCAATTGCCCGATACCCATAATTTTGGGGTAAGGGAGATGAAGACATTGAATAGCATTGGTTCTTGTGCGAAGAAATTAGGAGATCCAGAGGGACTCTGGATGCAAATAAGTTGGTCAAGTTCCAGACTACCTTGAGAGGTCGTGTTCTCAAGTGGTACATGAATATCATTGAACTAGGAGTGTCAGGGATGCAAGGTTAAGCATTCACAATTGGACAGGTACAGACGAGGTTCATAGCAGAGTTCAAGTTGCCTCAGTTAGAACAATAGGCTTTGTCTGAGTTGCATGAGATCCAGCAGAGGGAAGACGAATCAGCCTATGAGTACATCCAGAATTTCAAAGATGCCATAGGGAGGTTGGCACATCCAATCCATGAAGAAAATCAAAGGGAGTGGTACATTCAGGGACTGCTACCCCTGACTTGGATTTCGCTAACACAACAGAGAATAGCCACATTAATAGATGCCTTGGAACAATCTATGAAGATTGAAGCCATGGGGGGATACCCTGGGAGTTTGAGAGTAACCCGACCCCCAGTAGATGTGAATCTAGTGCAACTACAAGGGCAGATATCATCACTTATAGAAAATATTCAACAGCTGACGATACCCAGACCAGGATGACCATAGGTTTGGTGCACTGGATTCTATATGGAAGGTCATTTGGCGAACGAATGTCCACGAGTAAGGGGGTTGGGACCTCCTCAGAATCTGATGGTAACCCCACCAGTACCCACGGGAGGAGTTGCGCAAGTATCGACGAACCCACTATTCCATCATCCCACCCCATATCACGCTTTCTCAGGAGGCCAAGTAGCACCAACAACGGAATATTGTGAGATCTGGCGAATCCATGGGCATGGACCAAGACAGTGCCCCATCATGCAGAAATATTTGACAGTACCAAACACAATACACTGTGAGTTCTGTACATTCACCACACATACTACCAATCAATGTAGAGCATTGGACGCTCTTCCGAATAGGCTAGACTGAAAAGAATTCAGGGTAAGTGAAAACCCTCAGGGACCAAGACGAGGTCAAGGATATGGAGTTGGAGGAGATTTCAGAGGAGGAAGAACTGGAGGAAGAGGACCTAGCAGATGTTACAATCGTGATGAAAAGGGTCACTTGGATAGACATTTCCCTCATCCAAGGCAACCATGGTGCTCTCACTGCAGAACCAATGGACACACAACCAAATACTGCCCATAGATAATTTCAAAGTGGGAAGACAGAGTACGACAAAGAGGAACTAATCTTATCAGTTCAGAGATCAAGAGGACTTCTAAGCAACAATTTCCAAAAATTAACATCGTCACTCAAGGAGGAGCGAAGATAGGAGCTGATGTTGATACTCTACCTCAGATTCATAAAGTAGAACCTAAAGAAGACAGGTACGACCCCCTAAAGAAAAAATTATTCTTTAAAGATGCCATAGAAGTATTCCAGAATATTCCTAATCATGAAATGCAAGAGAACCCCCCTTAGCCAGTTGTATACCCTAAGGTGGCACAAGTCCCTGCTTCACCCCCTACACCCAGAACCCCTGTAGGTGTACCAAGACAACTTGAGAAACCTCAAAATGAAGTTGACCTCTGGTTTCAATTATTCTCTGACATTCTACAGAACGATCAAATGATAGAGAAGTTCCACAATGCGTTATACCTAGTCTTAGGGAATGAAGAAACCTCAGAAGCAAGGATTCAGGCTAACCTTCCTGAGAAGAGTACTCACAAAGTCCAATGATGAAAATTAAGAACTGGAAAAGAATTCTAACTCGTAGCCCAGTTAGAAGAATATGACAGTAAGAACGTCAGGTTGTACCTAGAGTCAGATGGTAACATTCTGCCCAAGAAGACATGGGAAGCGTTAAGAAAACCGACATTGACATATTCCCCAATTCAGTTAAGGATGGAAAACCAATACTGTATCTTTCCCATAGGAATACTGGAGAACGTGGAAATTGATGTCACGGGAATAAAAACAGTGGCTAACTTTGAATTCATTGAGACCATGGGAGACAAGGACCCCTACCCTGTGCTACTTGGCATCGATTGGGCCTACGACAATTATGCAGTAATTGACTTAAAGAAAGATACCATGACTTTTGAAGCTGAGGGAATCAATGTAGTTCAACCTTTGGATCCATATGTAGGACCCAGGTACATAGAACCAACAGAAAATAATATGGAAGGAGAACACCTAGACCAGTTGTACACTGTAATAGCTGGTACAAGAAACGATTATATAAACCCCACTATAGATGGATCAGTAAGCTAGCGAAGTATACAGTTAGCGAACGAAGATTCAGAACTGGATTTTGATAGTTGGAAACAAGGTTTGCATGAATGCTTCTCAAGAATATTCACAACTATCATAATGACTAGATGGGTTGGGACCGAAGTCAAAGAACACCCAGTATACGATGGCACCTCAGATCTAGACAACTTTTTGCATAATATGGAAGAAACTGTGGGAGAAGATCAAAGAATATCGGTACTAGATACAGCATTCCATAACACCCTCACCAGATGGTGGGCTATTCATAAAGCCACACTCAGAACTTGGGACGAGGTGAAGCAATCTCTCAAGTATAGGTTCTGGAATAGGGAGCAGTTAGAATCAGAAATGTAGATGGATCTCCGCGTTGCGCAACTGTTCAACGGAGAATCAGACCCTAGGATACACATTCAATGGTGTGTGGCACAGTGGAAAGTTGTAGAGATACCCTCTCACTTCTGGGTTCAGGTATTCCCCAATTCTCTAGGCCCAATCCTAAAAGCTTGGTTTGTACATGAGGAAACTAGACGACAGACCTACGATTGGCAGATACTAGAAGCTCAATTTTACAAAGACTTCTCATTCACCAGTAAGTACCCTGAGCTTGGACTAGTCCTACAAAGATTAAAGAACTTCTTTTTACAACCAATAGTGATAACAGATCAGACTTTGTAGTGTGTCCCAAGAATGCACAAGAAATTTAGAGTAAACTCCACTTACCCTTGATTGAAAATCCCATAGAATTCTATTAGATTAGCAAAGCTTTATAAATCCTAGACGAATTAGAAGAATTGAGAAACCTAGCCATCAAAGAGATAGAGGGGAACAGAGAAATACAAAACACCATACCTAGCCAGACCGATAGTTCCTACAATCACCCTTTGAAATTGTAGAAACTTAACATACGGACCAAAGAGAAACCCAAAATAGCTTTGGTGGGAGATTACTGGGATGAGAAAACTAGTCAGGAAATACAGAGCTTACTGCGGGAATACGAAGATTTGTTCCCAAAGACTTTTTCAAAATTGAAGGGAATCAAAGGAGTTATGGGAGAAATGAAGATTGAGTTAAAACCAGGATCCAAGACTGTCAGACATAGGCCATACTGTCTTAACCCAAGATTAAAATAGAAAGTCAAGAAGGAGATTGATAAGATGATAGAAGCATGTCTCATTTTTTCGGTAGAAGAAGCAGAATGGGTCAGCCCGATAGTCATTTAAAGCATTAAGAAAGACAGTGAGGATATTAGAGTCTGTGTGCTCTACAGAAACCTCAAATTTGCCTGTGTGCATGACCCTTTCCCAACACCCTTTACAATGAGGTCCTAGAACATGTTGCGGGGAAGGAAGCATACTCATTTACAGATGGATTTTCAGGATACCATCAAGTTAGGATTGTTGAAGAGGACAAGATATTTTGCATACAATGTGATGCCATTTGGTTTAAAGAACGTCCCCGCAATTTTCTCTAGGATTGTAATAGAAGCCTTTAGAGAGTTCATTAAAAAGTTCATAGAAGTCTATATGGATGATTGGACAATATATAGCCTACTTAAGGACCATGTAGCACCGCTAAGGATAATGTTTGACAGATGTCAAGAGTTACAGATCTCATTAAACCTCAGGAAATGTATCTTTTGTGTGCCACATGGAAATTTTTTGTGCCACATAGTCTGTCGAGAAGGATTATTGGTAGACCCAGCTAAAGTTGCAGCAATTGTGAATATGACGCCACCTACGAGTATTAAACAGTTGCGCTCCACACTAGGACATACAGGCTACTATTGCAGGTTCATTCGGAGATATGTTAACATTACTACACCTTTGGAAAACCTCCTGAAAAAAGTTGAAACATTCCAATGGACTCTCGAATGTGACAAAGCATTTGAGACACTCAAGGAGAAACTCATTACAGCACTGATTCTGATATTCCCAAATAGGGAGAAGGAATTTCACGTCCATGTGGATGCTTCAGGAATTGCCTTAGGGGATATCTTAACGCAACCTGGAGATGGAGCTATGGATCACCCTATCTACTTTGTGAGTCGGAAGTTGTCACAAGCAGAGCACAACTACACAACAACATAACGGGAAGGCTTAGCCGTGATCTATGCTTTACATAAATTTAGACATTATCTGTTAGGGTCTCATTTCAAATTCTTTACTAATCATTCAGCACTAAAATACCTAGTTAACAAACCTGTGTTGGAAAGGAGAATTTGCAGATGGTTGTTGTTATTTCAGGAATTTTCCTTTGAAGTCATCATCAAGCCAAGACGATGAAACATCGGACCTGACCATCTATCTAGACTAGAGTCAAGAGAAAGTGGCGGAGCAGTGGATGATTAGCTCCCATATGTAGATTTTTTCAGGATTGAGGCCACACCGGAATATCTGGAGGACATAGCAATCTTTCTCAGTATAGGAGCCTGTCCCAAAACATATTCTGCAACCCAGAAATGCCATATGGTCATCAGAGCAGCATATTATCAACTAATCGTCGGGAAATTGTATAAACTAGGACTAGACAACATTCTCAGACGATGTGTCCTAGATCATGAAAGGTAGGAGATACTCTGGGAATTCCATAGTGGAATTGCAGGAGGACATGTAGGAGGAAAGGCAACATCACAAAAAATTCTATAGGTAGGACTGTGGTGGGAAACACTTTTCAAAGATGCAAAAGCATACGCCAGATCGTTTGATGTTTGTCAAATATTGGGCAAGCCGTCACGCCAAGATGAACATCCATTACAACCCGTTAGAGCGCTCCAGGAATTTGAGAAATGGGCAGTTGACTTCATTGGGCCAATCAACCCCATAGCTAAACATTTGAAGGCAAGGNGCATAAACACCCTTGCTTGGGGTAGGGAGAGATGGGGTAAGAGACATGGCATGAGAAAGGGGAAGGGTTCTTTGACAAATGGGGGGGAAACAACAATAAATGGACTCGAGAGATGATCGAGCCTTGAAGAGAGTCGCCATAGTTGAGAAATGGTGGCGTGGCAAGATCAAGAAAGCCACAGTACATTCTAAAAAGTTGAGGAAAGAAGGAGGATCAGGAGAAAGCGAAGAAAGACAAATGGAAGAATTACAGAGGATGCGAAGACAGGAATGACTAGCCAGTCAAAGATTAAATGAAAGAGAAGCAAAGAGAGTAAGAATTCCCCAGGAGGCGGTACAAGAAGGAGAAATTTTGGATGTAAGAGAGGACGAAGCCGGCATGAATATTGGAGGAGAAAGAGAAGATTCAGCCCCAATAACAGGAGAAACCGGGGATTCGACCGAAGAGATTGTCCCAGTGGAAGCTAACAAGACCCCTCGGATCAAAGAAAACTGCCCCGAAGCTAGTGGCACCAACCCCGAATAACCCATACCCCAAGTTCCTTCTATACAAGAAGTAAGTTCGACACTACCTTCTCATGCAAGTTATGTTCCAGTACAATTAGCTAACCAATCACAACTAGGAAGTGAGAGTACAGGGAGGGTATTGGGATCCCCTAGTAGATCGCAAGCAGGACCGTAAGGGTTCATATTGATATGAACAACAGTATCAGTAATGGATAGCCATGTGGGAGGTTCAATTGCCCGATACCCATAATTTTGGGGTAAGGGAGATGAAGACGTTGAATAGCACTGGTTCTTGTGCGAAGCAATTAGGAGATCCAGAGGGAATCTGGATGCAAACAAGTTGGTCGAGTTCCAGACTACCTTGAGAGGTCGTGCTCTCAAGTGGTACATGAATATCATTGAACCAGGAGTGTCAGGGATGCAAGGTTAAGCGTTCACAATTGGACAGGTACAGACGAGGTTCATAGCAGAGTTCAAGTTGCCTCAGTTAGAACAACAGGCTTTGTCTGAGTTGCATGAGATCCAGCAGAGGGAAGGCGAATCAGCCTATGAGTACATATAGAATTTCAAAGATGCCATAGGGAGGTTGGCACATCCAATCCACGAAGAAAATCAAAGGGAGTGGTACATTCAGGGACTGTTACCCCTGACTTGGATTTCGCTAACACAACAGAGAATAGCCACATTAATAGATGCCTTGGAACAATCTATGAAGATTGAAGCCATGGGGGGATACCATGGGAGTTTGAGAGTAACCCGACCCCTAGTAGATGTAAATCTAGTGCAACTACAAGGGCAGATATCATCACTTACAGAAAATATTCAACAGCTGACGATACCCAGACCAGGATGACCATAGGTTTGGTGCACTGGATTCTATATGGAAGGTCATTTGGCGAACGAATGTCCACGAGTAAGGGGGCTGGGACCTCCTCAGAATCTGATGGTAACCCCACCAGGACCCACGGGAGGAGTTGCGCAAGTATCGACGAACCCACTATTCCATCATCCCACCCCATATCACGCTTTCTCATGAGGCCAAGTAGCACCAATAGCGGAATATTGTGAGATCTGTCGAATCCATGGGCATGGACCAAGATAGTGCCCCATCATGCAGAAATATTTGACAGTACCAAACACAATACACTGTGAGTTCTGTACATCCACCACACATACTACCAATCAATGTAGAGCATTGGACGCTCTTCCGAACAGGCTAGACTGAAAAGAATTCAGGGTAAGTGAAAACCCTCAGGGACCAAGACGAGGTCAAGGAGATGGAGTTGGAGGAGATTTCAGAGGAGGAAGAACTTGAGGAAGAGGACCTATCAGATGTTACAATTGTGATGAAAAGGGTCACTTGGATAGACATTTCCCTCATCCAAGGCGACCATGGTGCTCTCACTGCAGAACCAATGGACACACAACCAAATACTGCCCATAGATAATTTCAAAGTGGGAAGACAGAGTACGACAAAGAGGAACTAACCTTATCAGTTCAGAGATCAAGAGGACTTCTAAGCAACAATTTCCAAAACTTAACATCGTCACTCGAGGAGGAGCGAAGATAGGAGCTGATGTTGATACTCTACCTCAGATTCATAAAGTAGAACCTAAAGAAGACAGGTACGACCCCCTAAAGAAAAAATTATTCTTTAAATATGCCATAGAAGTATTCCAGAATATTCCTAATCATGAAATGCAAGAGAACCCCCCTTAGCCAGTTGTATACCCTAAGGTGGCACAAGTCCCTGCTTCACCCCCTGCACCCAGAACCCCTGTAGGCGTACCAAGACAACTTGAGAAACCTCAAAATGCAGTTGACCTCTAGTTTCAATTATTCTCTGACATTCTACAGAACGATCAAATGATAGAGAAGTTTCACAATGCGTTATACCTAGTCTTAGGGAATGAAGAAACCTCAGAAGCAAGGATTCAGGCTAACCTTCCTGAGAAGAGTACTCACAAAGTCCAATGACGAAAATTAAGAACTGGAAAATAATTCTAACTCGTAGCCCAGTTAGATGAATTTGACATTAAGAACGTCATGTTGGACCTAGAGTCAGATGTGAACATTCTGCCCAAGAAGACATGGGAAGCGTTAAGCAAACCGAGATTGACATATTCCCCAATTCAGTTAAGAATGGAAAACCAATACTGTATCTTTCCCATAGGAATACTGGAGAACGTGGAAATTGATGTCACGGGAGTAAAAACAGTGGCTAACTTTGAATTCATTGAGACCATGGGAGACAAGGACCCCTACCCTGCGCTACTTGGCATCGATTGGGCCTACGACAATTATGCAGTAATTGACTTAAAGAAAGATACCATGACTTTTGAAGCTGAGGGAATCAAGGTAGTTCAACCTTTGGATCCATATGTAGGACCCAGGTACATAGAACCAACAGAAAATAATATGAAAGGAGAACACCTAGACCAGTTGTACACTGTAATAGCTGGTACAAGAAACGATTATATAAACCCCACTACAGATGGATCAGTAAGCTAGCGAAGTATACAGTTAGCAAAAGAAGATTCAGAACTGGATTTTGATAGTTGGAAACAAGGTTTGCATGAATGCTTCTCAAGAATATGCACAACTATCATAATGACTAGATGGGTTGGGACCAAAGTCAAAGAACACCCAGTATACGATGGCACCTCAGATCTAGACAACTTTTTGCATAATATGGAAGAAACTGTGGGAGAAGATCAAAGAATATCAGTACTAGATACAACATTCCATAACACCCTCACCAGATGGTGGGCTACTCATAAATCCGCACTCAGAACTTGGGACGAGGTGAAGCAATCTCTCAAGTATAGGTTCTGGAATAGGGAGCAGTTAGAATCAGAAATGCAGATGGATCTCCACGTTGTGCAACTGTTCAGCGGAGAATCAGACCCTAGGATACACATTCAATGGTGTGTGGCATAGTGGAAGGCTGTAGAGATACCCTCTCACTTCTGGGTTCAGGTATTCCCCAATTCTCTAGGCCCAATCCTAAAATCTTGGTTTGTACATGAGGAAACTAGACGGCAGACCTACGATTGGCAGATACTGGAAGCTCAATTTTGCAAAGACTTCTCATTCACAAGTAAGTACCCTGAGCTTGGACTAGTCCAACAAAGATTAAAAAACTTCTTTTTACAACCAATAGTGATAACAGATCAGACTTTGTAGTGTGTCCCAAGCATGCACAAGAAATTTAGAGTAAACTCCACTTACCCTTGATTGAAAATCCCATAGAATTCTATCAGATTAGCAAAGCTTTAGAAATCCTAGACGAATTAGAAGAATTGAGAAACCTAGCCATCAAAGAGATAGAGGGGAACAGAGAAATCCAAAACACCATACCTAGCCAGACCGATAGTTCCTACAATCACCCTTTGAAATTGTAGAAACTTAACATAGGGACCAAAGAGAAACCCAAAATAGCTTTGGTGGGAGATTACTGGGATGAGAAAACTAGTCAGGAAATACAGAGCTTACTGCGGGAATACGAAGATTTGTTCCCAAAGACTTTTTCAAAATTGAAGGGAATCAAAGGAGTTATGGGAGAAATGAAGATTGAGTTAAAACCAGGATCCAAGACTGTCAGACATAGGCCATACTGTCTTAACCCAAGATTAAAATAGAAAGTCAAGAAGGAGATTGATAAGATGATAGAAGCATGTCTCATTTTTTCGGTAGAAGAAGCAGAATGGGTCAGCCCGATAGTCATTTAAAGCATTAAGAAAGACAGTGAGGATATTAGAGTCTGTGTGCTCTACAGAAACCTCAAATTTGCCTGTGTGCATGACCCTTTCCCAACACCCTTTACAATGAGGTCCTAGAACATGTTGCGGGGAAGGAAGCATACTCATTTACAGATGGATTTTCAGGATACCATCAAGTTAGGATTGTTGAAGAGGACAAGATATTTTGCATACAATGTGATGCCATTTGGTTTAAAGAACGTCCCCGCAATTTTCTCTAGGATTGTAATAGAAGCCTTTAGAGAGTTCATTAAAAAGTTCATAGAAGTCTATATGGATGATTGGACAATATATAGCCTACTTAAGGACCATGTAGCACCGCTAAGGATAATGTTTGACAGATGTCAAGAGTTACAGATCTCATTAAACCTCAGGAAATGTATCTTTTGTGTGCCACATGGAAATTTTTTGTGCCACATAGTCTGTCGAGAAGGATTATTGGTAGACCCAGCTAAAGTTGCAGCAATTGTGAATATGACGCCACCTACGAGTATTAAACAGTTGCGCTCCACACTAGGACATACAGGCTACTATTGCAGGTTCATTCGGAGATATGTTAACATTACTACACCTTTGGAAAACCTCCTGAAAAAAGTTGAAACATTCCAATGGACTCTCGAATGTGACAAAGCATTTGAGACACTCAAGGAGAAACTCATTACAGCACTGATTCTGATATTCCCAAATAGGGAGAAGGAATTTCACGTCCATGTGGATGCTTCAGGAATTGCCTTAGGGGATATCTTAACGCAACCTGGAGATGGAGCTATGGATCACCCTATCTACTTTGTGAGTCGGAAGTTGTCACAAGCAGAGCACAACTACACAACAACATAACGGGAAGGCTTAGCCGTGATCTATGCTTTACATAAATTTAGACATTATCTGTTAGGGTCTCATTTCAAATTCTTTACTAATCATTCAGCACTAAAATACCTAGTTAACAAACCTGTGTTGGAAAGGAGAATTTGCAGATGGTTGTTGTTATTTCAGGAATTTTCCTTTGAAGTCATCATCAAGCCAAGACGATGAAACATCGGACCTGACCATCTATCTAGACTAGAGTCAAGAGAAAGTGGCGGAGCAGTGGATGATTAGCTCCCATATGTAGATTTTTTCAGGATTGAGGCCACACCGGAATATCTGGAGGACATAGCAATCTTTCTCAGTATAGGAGCCTGTCCCAAAACATATTCTGCAACCCAGAAATGCCATATGGTCATCAGAGCAGCATATTATCAACTAATCGTCGGGAAATTGTATAAACTAGGACTAGACAACATTCTCAGACGATGTGTCCTAGATCATGAAAGGTAGGAGATACTCTGGGAATTCCATAGTGGAATTGCAGGAGGACATGTAGGAGGAAAGGCAACATCACAAAAAATTCTATAGGTAGGACTGTGGTGGGAAACACTTTTCAAAGATGCAAAAGCATACGCCAGATCGTTTGATGTTTGTCAAATATTGGGCAAGCCGTCACGCCAAGATGAACATCCATTACAACCCGTTAGAGCGCTCCAGGAATTTGAGAAATGGGCAGTTGACTTCATTGGGCCAATCAACCCCATAGCTAAACATTTGAAGGCAAGGCACATCATTACCACAACCAACTACCTTACTCGTTGGGCAGAAGAAGCAGCGGTACAGGACTGTTCGATGGATACTTATGCCAGGTTCATTTTCAAAAAATATCATTACTCGCTTCGGATGCCCCAGGAGTCTAACTAGCGATCAGGGAACTCATTTCATTAAAAGCACTATAGCAACACTTACAGCAAAATTTATGATTCAAAATCACAAGAGTAGTCCATACTACCCACAAGACAACGGAACAGTCGAAGCCTTCAACAAAATCCTGGAAAAGGGACTAAGAAATATCTGTTGTGCAAACCGAGAGGACTGGGATGACAGAGTTCCAGCGATACTATGGGCCTATAGGACAACCAAGAAGAAACTCCACAGATACACATCATTCTATCTTGTTTACGGAAAAGAAGCAGTGGTTCCTACAGAGTTCATCACTACAAGTATGTATATTGCACAAGCCACACGTATGACAGACGAAGAATCAGTGGCATAGAGACTTATGGAGCTACAAGAACTCGAAGAAACCAGATTTCTAGTAGACTTCCATCAATCAGTTGAAAAGGCAAGACAAAAATATTGGCATGACCAACACATTAAAACAAAGGTATTTACACAAGGAGACAAGGTGTTACTCTATGATAGTCGATACTAGAAGCATCCTAGCAAGCTGCATATGCACTGGTTGGGACCCTTCCTAGTTGTGGAGATTCCACCATCAGGAGTAGTCTAAATCGCGCAACTAGATGGTGTGCTACGACCGGGATGGGTGAATGGCACTCGCCTGAAGACCTACCTATCTCAAAACTGAGAAGAAGGACAATCACTCCAGTCTGATGGAGCTTGTACAATAGCTAGATTTGAGTTTCATTTTCTTTCGTAAATTTTGTAAATTCAGTTAATAATGTCCATGTGGGAAATATTGCGCCATAACACATAGTTCATTTGTTTTGTTTAAGTGTTGGTTGTTACATAACTAACGACTCAACAATATAGAACCTGAAGCATGAGAAATTCCATTAATGACATTCATTAAAGATGACAGGGACAATATTTGTGGTCGAAGGAACCATGAATCCCAATCCAATCTGAGTTAAAGGCCACACAAACCCAGTCTGATCACACCCTTTATTGCCATTCTAGTACCCCGATTATCACCTGTTAAGCCATAAATCCGCATTATGCGAAGATTCCATCAAATTTTTCACTGGGACACCCACCTGACAAACAAAAAGGTCTCAATTTGGCCACGTCCCTATTCCACTCAAATGAGTAAATCCTGAGATCGCCCAATAGGATTTACCTTGATCAAACCGTCTCATCGGACAACTCACACCCTGTTCCTTNGGACCAAAGAGAAACCCAAAATAGCTTTGGTGGGAGATTACTGGGATGAGAAAACTAGTCAGGAAATACAGAGCTTACTGCGGGAATACGAAGATTTGTTCCCAAAGACTTTTTCAAAATTGAAGGGAATCAAAGGAGTTATGGGAGAAATGAAGATTGAGTTAAAACCAGGATCCAAGACTGTCAGACATAGGCCATACTGTCTTAACCCAAGATTAAAATAGAAAGTCAAGAAGGAGATTGATAAGATGATAGAAGCATGTCTCATTTTTTCGGTAGAAGAAGCAGAATGGGTCAGCCCGATAGTCATTTAAAGCATTAAGAAAGACAGTGAGGATATTAGAGTCTGTGTGCTCTACAGAAACCTCAAATTTGCCTGTGTGCATGACCCTTTCCCAACACCCTTTACAATGAGGTCCTAGAACATGTTGCGGGGAAGGAAGCATACTCATTTACAGATGGATTTTCAGGATACCATCAAGTTAGGATTGTTGAAGAGGACAAGATATTTTGCATACAATGTGATGCCATTTGGTTTAAAGAACGTCCCCGCAATTTTCTCTAGGATTGTAATAGAAGCCTTTAGAGAGTTCATTAAAAAGTTCATAGAAGTCTATATGGATGATTGGACAATATATAGCCTACTTAAGGACCATGTAGCACCGCTAAGGATAATGTTTGACAGATGTCAAGAGTTACAGATCTCATTAAACCTCAGGAAATGTATCTTTTGTGTGCCACATGGAAATTTTTTGTGCCACATAGTCTGTCGAGAAGGATTATTGGTAGACCCAGCTAAAGTTGCAGCAATTGTGAATATGACGCCACCTACGAGTATTAAACAGTTGCGCTCCACACTAGGACATACAGGCTACTATTGCAGGTTCATTCGGAGATATGTTAACATTACTACACCTTTGGAAAACCTCCTGAAAAAAGTTGAAACATTCCAATGGACTCTCGAATGTGACAAAGCATTTGAGACACTCAAGGAGAAACTCATTACAGCACTGATTCTGATATTCCCAAATAGGGAGAAGGAATTTCACGTCCATGTGGATGCTTCAGGAATTGCCTTAGGGGATATCTTAACGCAACCTGGAGATGGAGCTATGGATCACCCTATCTACTTTGTGAGTCGGAAGTTGTCACAAGCAGAGCACAACTACACAACAACATAACGGGAAGGCTTAGCCGTGATCTATGCTTTACATAAATTTAGACATTATCTGTTAGGGTCTCATTTCAAATTCTTTACTAATCATTCAGCACTAAAATACCTAGTTAACAAACCTGTGTTGGAAAGGAGAATTTGCAGATGGTTGTTGTTATTTCAGGAATTTTCCTTTGAAGTCATCATCAAGCCAAGACGATGAAACATCGGACCTGACCATCTATCTAGACTAGAGTCAAGAGAAAGTGGCGGAGCAGTGGATGATTAGCTCCCATATGTAGATTTTTTCAGGATTGAGGCCACACCGGAATATCTGGAGGACATAGCAATCTTTCTCAGTATAGGAGCCTGTCCCAAAACATATTCTGCAACCCAGAAATGCCATATGGTCATCAGAGCAGCATATTATCAACTAATCGTCGGGAAATTGTATAAACTAGGACTAGACAACATTCTCAGACGATGTGTCCTAGATCATGAAAGGTAGGAGATACTCTGGGAATTCCATAGTGGAATTGCAGGAGGACATGTAGGAGGAAAGGCAACATCACAAAAAATTCTATAGGTAGGACTGTGGTGGGAAACACTTTTCAAAGATGCAAAAGCATACGCCAGATCGTTTGATGTTTGTCAAATATTGGGCAAGCCGTCACGCCAAGATGAACATCCATTACAACCCGTTAGAGCGCTCCAGGAATTTGAGAAATGGGCAGTTGACTTCATTGGGCCAATCAACCCCATAGCTAAACATTTGAAGGCAAGGTACATCATTACCACAACCAACTACCTTACTCGTTGGGCAGAAGCAGCAGCGGTACAGGACTGTTCGACGGATACTTATGCCAGGTTCATTTTCAAAAAATATCATTACTCGCTTCGGATGTCCCAGGAGTCTAACTAGCGATCAGGGAACTCATTTCATTAAAAGCACTATAGCAACACTTACAGCAAAATTTATGATTCAAAATCACAAGAGTAGTCCATACCACCCACAAGACAACGGAACAGTCGAAGCCTTCAACAAAACCCTGGAAAAGGGACTAAGAAATATATGTTGTGCAAACCGAGAGGACTGAGATGACAGAGTTCCAGCGATACTATGGGCCTACAGGACAACCAAGAAGAAACTCCACAGATACACATCGTTCTATCTTGTTTACGGAAAAGAAGCAGTGGTTCCTGCAGAGTTCATCACTACAAGTATGTATATTGCACAAGCCACACGTATGACAGACGAAGAATCAGTGGCGCAGAGACTTATGGAGCTACAAGAACTCGAAGAAACCAGATTTCTAGTAGACTTCCATCAATCAGTTGAAAAGGAAAGACAAAAATATTGGCATGACCAACACATTAAAACCAAGGTATTTACACAAGGAGACAAGGTGTTACTCTATGATAGTCGATACTAGAAGCATCCTAGCAAGTTGCATATGCACTGGTTGGGACCCTTCCTAGTTGTGGAGATTCCACCATCAGGAGTAGTCTGAATTGCGCAACTAGATGGTGTGCTATGACCGGGATGGGTGAATGGCACTCGACTAAATCCCTACCTATCTCAAAACTGAGAAGAAGGACAATCACTCCAGTCTGATGGAGCTTGTACAATAGCTAGATTTGAGTTTCATTTTCTTTCGTAAATTTTGTAAATTCAGTTAATAATGTCCATGTGGGAAATATTGCGCCATAACACATAGTTCATTTGTTTTGTTTAAGTGTTGGTTGTTACATAACTAACGACTCAACAATATAGAACCTGAAGCATGAGAAATTCCATTAATGACATTCATTAAAGATGACAGGGACAATATTTGTGGTCGAAGGAACCATGAATCCCAATCCAATCTGAGTTAAAGGCCACACAAACCCAGTCTGATCACACCCTTTATTGCCATTCTAGTACCCCGATTATCACCTGTTAAGCCATAAATCCGCATTATGCGAAGATTCCATCAAATTTTTCACTGGGACACCCACCTGACAAACAAAAAGGTCTCAATTTGGCCACGTCCCTATTCCACTCAAATGAGTAAATCCTGAGATCGCCCAATAGGATTTACCTTGATCAAACCGTCTCATCGGACAACTCACACCCTGTTCCTTCTATATGGTCATGATGAGGAGAATTTATTGCTAAACATTACTCGTTAAGCCATACATAAGACTCTCGGACCTCAGTCGAGAATGTATTGTTTCTAAAACGAGCATAGCCATTTTCGAACTCAACCATGCAAACCAGTTAGGACCACTGCCAAAGATGTAAACGTAGTCCTAGTTTTTAACTGTCACAGAAGCGTTAATGCCGAGAGCCATAGAAAGACAGAGCAGCATGACTAAAGAAGAAGTACCAGATGAGATCTACGACCCTCGGTTCGAGATCATATGTGACCTCAAAGGGAAGGTAGAGCACGTTAAGCTACTCGACCTTGACCTCATAGATTCAGCCTTGTTCCCACAGATGTGCCCAAACATATTTTGGGATTTATCTCCAGATGGAACTGGAGATATGCACTTTATACCAAAAAAGGAGTTCATCAATCTATTTAACTCCACCATCATGAACCTGAGAGACTTACCAATCTTTGGCACCATCGGAGAAATTGCGCGTTGCATGAAATTTCTGATAAGAAAAGTGCATGACAGAAGTCTATGGTTGGATAAGTGGTATTCAATCCATGCAAAAGATATCCAACAACTTACTGGACTATCCTCCGAAGGAGAGAATGTGTCGAAGGGATTTCAGAGCCCTGGCAAGCATGGGAAGAAGAAAGGCGAGCTTAGCCTATATGAGAAGTTTAACACAAAGAGAGGAGGACGCACAACAGTCATTGAACCAATACTGCCCGAAACAGTATAGAATGGCTGCTACATCATAGCCAGCAAGTTTATGTAGTCTTATTATAAGTGAAAATGCACTTTATATGCGCTATCAGTCGTCGACTTCTGCATACAGGGAGTGGTGTTCAATTGGTGTAGTTTCTTGTTGGAGCAACTACTAGTAGCTTAAGAGGAAGCACAGGATAAGGGAGGCACCTTTACCTATGGACACCTACCTGTGGCATTCACAATGCTCAAATGGAAGTCACCTGTGGGCAGAAAACTGGAAATACTAGATAAAGGGCGCATGGCGAAGATGTTCAAGCCATGGCAGTCCAGACCAAACTCGGAGAACACAGCACTCAACAACACAGCATTTGCCAAATGGTATAATGCTATGATAGATGCAACACAGAGGATGTGCATCCTGCAGGAGATCCTCGATAATAACATGAGGAATATTTCCTTCATCATGAATCGGCACAACACATGAATCTGGCTGAGACATGCCAGCCAGGAACATTTCCACACACGGCCCCTACCATTCTATTTGGATGAGGAAGATTTTGATAAGGAGGTCATGTCATGGCCAGGAGTTAAATGTGGCCCACGTAAATTAGGAATGCATTACATTTTTTCTACTGAGATGCTCAAGAAAAAATACAAGGAAGCAGGCGAGGGACTGAGCTTAGGCCCTGAACCGAAGAAGCCAGACACTCCAGCATAGACCAACTCTGAGGAGGAAGAGGAGACACAGTAGTTGGAGTGGAGGAAATGATCGGTTTGTCGTCATCTTCCAGACGATGTCATGCTATCAAGTGCACAAGTTAACCAGATCTTGGGCATTGTGCTCGGTATTGAACCATTGTTGAAGCAGCCCAAAATAGGGGTTTCCCTGAAAAAATCCCTAAACCCACAACCCCTTGTATCTGTCGCTCCCCCCACCCATGCCATGACCAAAATCACCACTTTCTTTGATATTCAGGATGACCCAAATCCTGAAACAATTCCAGCTACACTCATCATTGAGCAACCCCCACCACTCCAATTACCAAACCTCCTCACTGCCATTCCACATCAAACCACAACCTCGGAGCCGGTGCAGCTCGACCACCTAGAGACAGAGGAACAACAACCCCCATGGACATCTAGAGAATCCCCCAAGCCCAGATCAGAAGTTCCTGACCACGACCCCAAAACTGTAGGGCAGAGCACGATGCGGGATGTTCCAAATATGAACACCTAGGAACAACAACCTGAGTTTTCAACACAGGAAGAAGCTTCCCAACGCAGAGAAGAGTCAGAACCTGACCATAACCAAAAAATCACCTCACCACCCAAGGCTGAGAATGCCTAAGAAATCATGACGCATGATGTAGAAATATTGGAAGATACAGATATACCAGATGTGCACAATGCGCCAGAATCAACAACGGATCTAGATAAGATAGCCATGCGAGTGAAAATGGAGCAAGTCCTCCAGAACCCCCAAAAATGTGCAGAATTGATGCATCTTTGCATAACCAAAACCGAGGTTCTAATGCTTTTACCTGTAGACTTAAGGTTGAGGATCGCACCAGCGCCACCAAAGGAGGAGGTGGTAGAAACCTGTTCAAACCACTCAATGAAAAATGGACTCCCTCTACAGACGAGAACACCCACTGATGCATCTCCATCATCTAAAGACCTGGTACAGTGGCCAGTGTCACAGTTGTTCAGACTAATCAGAGCCTCCACAGACCAATTAGAGCAAAGGCTCTAGGAAGTCAAGAGATCAGCCAAAATTTCCAGGAAAGAACAGCTTGTTGCATAAGAATGTCAAACGCAGGAAGAGCATGATAGAATCCAAGTCCAGTGAAAACTGGAAAAAGTGTAGGAAAAACTTGTAGACGTCTGGCCGGAGATCTAGAAGGTTGTGCTCGATCTACTCGAAGCCAGAAAGATAAGTGAGCTAGAGCAACAGATCGAGCTGTTACAAGAAGCATGGACACAGCTCACTACCTGCACGAAGCAGATATAAGAAACGCTTCAACAAGTCCAAAAAGAAGTCAAACAGAAGCCCCAACAACTCTAAGATCAAATGCAGGAGATAATATTGCAGGGCAACAATGCTAGAGCAGCACTGCACAAACACACCATGGAATGCACTAAAATATTCAGAGAAGTTAGTGACTGGATGGGCATCATTGCTCGATGAAATCAGGTTTTAGAGGAAGTGCGCACAAAAATTCAAGTGTTGAACGAGGAAGTTGCGGTCACAATGGACCCTATTGAGAAATAGCAGAAGTTCAACCAAATTCAACATGCCGACAACGAACTAAATACACTCTATGAGTCACAGTCCGTAGCCAAGAAAGAGTTGTGTGACTTTCGACCAGTTATCCAAATAGTCTACATGAAAATGCATTAGGACGATGCAACAACAGATTATGAGTGTAACTCGTTTATTGCGGCCAATCCAAAGGAGTACAGAAAATAGACAACACAACAGTTTCTTGCAGAGTCATCACTCCTCGCCCATAAATGGCAGGACAAGGTTGAAATCTTTCAAGGAGTAAATCATCGAGCCTGAGAGTTGGTACCAGAATTGGGCCCTTCGTTTGAGGAGGCAAAGGAAGAAAAGTCACAAACAGAAGAGATCAAAGAAGAAGAAAAGCAGGACAACGGAAAACAACAGCTTCTCCTGGAGGATGTGAANCCTACCTATCTCAAAACTGAGAAGAAGGACAATCACTCCAGTCTGATGGAGCTTGTACAATAGCTAGATTTGAGTTTCATTTTCTTTCGTAAATTTTGTAAATTCAGTTAATAATGTCCATGTGGGAAATATTGCGCCATAACACATAGTTCATTTGTTTTGTTTAAGTGTTGGTTGTTACATAACTAACGACTCAACAATATAGAACCTGAAGCATGAGAAATTCCATTAATGACATTCATTAAAGATGACAGGGACAATATTTGTGGTCGAAGGAACCATGAATCCCAATCCAATCTGAGTTAAAGGCCACACAAACCCAGTCTGATCACACCCTTTATTGCCATTCTAGTACCCCGATTATCACCTGTTAAGCCATAAATCCGCATTATGCGAAGATTCCATCAAATTTTTCACTGGGACACCCACCTGACAAACAAAAAGGTCTCAATTTGGCCACGTCCCTATTCCACTCAAATGAGTAAATCCTGAGATCGCCCAATAGGATTTACCTTGATCAAACCGTCTCATCGGACAACTCACACCCTGTTCCTTATATATGGTCATGATGAGGAGAAGTTATTGCTAAAAATTACCCGTTAAGCCATACATAAGACTCTCAGACCTCAGTCAAGAATGTATTGTTTCTAAAACGAGCATAGCCATTTTCAAACTCAACCGTGCAAACCAGTTAGGACCACTGCCAAAGATGTAAATGTAGCCCTAGTTTTTAACTGTCACAGAAGCGTTAATGCCGAGAGCCATAGAAAGACAAAGCAGCATGACTAAAGAATAAGTACCAGATGAGATCTACGACCCTCGGGTCGAGATCATATGTGACCGCAAAGGGAAGGTAGAGAACGTTAAGCTACTCGACCTTGACCTCATAGATTCATCCTTGTTCCCACAGATGTACCCAAACATATTTTGGGATTTATCTCCAGATGGAACTGGAGATATGCACTTTATACCAAAAAAGGAGTTCATCAACCTATTTAACTCCACCATCATGAACCTGAGAGACTTACCAATCTTTGGCACCATCGAAGAAATTGCGCGTTGCACGAAATTTCTGATAAGCAAAGTGCAGGACAGAAGTCTATGGTTGGATAAGTGGTATTCAATCCATGCAAAAGATATCAAACAACTTACTGGACTATCCTCCGAAGGAGAGGATGTGTCGAAGGGATTTCAGAGCCCTGGAAAGCATGGGAAGAAGAAAGGCGAGCTTAGCCTATACGAGAAGTTTAACACAAAGAGAGGAGGACGCACAACAGTCATTGAACCAATACTGCCTGAAACAGTATAGAATGGATGCTACATCATATCCAGCAAGGTTATGTAGTCTTATTATAAGTGAAAATGCACTTTATATGCGCTATCAGTCGTCGACTTCTGCATATAGGGAGTGGTGTTCAATTGGTGTAGTTTCTTGTTGGAGCAACTACTAGTAGCTTAAGAGGAAGCACAGGATAAGGGAGGCACCTTTACCTATGGACACCTACCTGTGGCATTCGCAATGCTCAAATGGAAGTCACCTGTGGGTAGAAAACTGGAAATACTAGATAAAGGGCGCATGGCGAAGATGTTCGAGCCATGGCAGTCCAGACCAAACTCGGAGAACACAGCACTCAACAACACAGCATTTTCCAAATGGTATAATGCTATGACAGATGCAACACAGAGGATGTGCATCCTGCAGGAGATCCTCGATAATAACATGAGGAATATTTCCTTCATCATGAATCGGCACAACACATGAATCTGGCTGAGACATGCCAGCCGGGAACATTTCCACACACGGCCCCTACCATTATATTTGGATGAGGAAGATTTTGATAAGGAGGTCGTGTCATGGCCAGGAATTAAATGTGGCCCACGTAAATTAGGAATGCATTACATTTTTTCTACCGAGCTGCTCAAGAAAAAATACAAGGAAGCAGGCGAGGGACCGAGCTCAGGCCCCGAGCCGAAGAATCCAGACACTCCGGCATAGACCAACTCTGAGGAGGAAGAGGAGACACAGTAGTTGGAGTGGAGGAAATGATCGGGTTGTCGTCATCTTCCAGACGATGTCATGCTATCAAGTGCACGAGTTAACCAGATCTTGGGCATTGTGCTCGGTACTGAACCATTGTTGAAGCAGCCCAAAATAGGGGTTTCCCTGAAAAAATCCCTAAACCCACAACCCCTTGTATCTGTCGCTCCCCGCACCCGTGCCATGACCAAAATCACCACTTTCTTTGATATTCAGGATGACCCAAATCCTGAAACAATTCCGGCTACACTCATCATTGAGCAACCCCCACCAATCCAATTACCAAACCTCCTCACTGCCATTCCACATCAAACCACAACCTCGGAGCCGGTGCAGCTCGACCACCTAGAGACAGAGGAACGACAACCCCCATGGACATCTAGAGAATCCCCCAAGCCCAAATCAGAAGTTCCTGACCACGACCCCAAAACTGCAGGGCAGAGCATGATGTGGGATGTTCCAAATATGAACACCCAGGAACAACAACCTGAGTCTTCAACACAGGAAGAAGCCGCCCAACGCAGAGAAGAGTCAGAACCTGACCATAACCAGAAAATCACCTCACCACCCAAGGCTGAGAATGCCTAAGAAATCATGACGCATGATGTAGAAATATTGGAAGATACGGAGATACCAGATGTGCACAATGCGCCAGAATCAACAACGGATCTGGATAAGATAGCCATGCGAGTGAAAATGGAGAAAGTCCTCCAGAACCCCCAAAAATGTGCAGAATTGATGCATCTTTGCATAACCAAAACCGAGGTTCTAATGCTTTTACTTGTAGACTTAAGGTTGAGGATCGCACCAACGCCACCAAAGGAGGAGGTGGTAGAAACCTGTTCGAACCACTCAATGAAAAATGGACTCCCTCTATAGACGAGAACACCCACTGATGCATCTCCATCATCTAAAGACCTGGTACAGTGGCCAGTGTCACAGTTGTTCAGACTAATCAGAGCCTCCACAGACCAATTAGAGCAAAGGCTCCAGGAAGTCAAGAGATCAGCCAAAATTTCCAGGAAAGAACAGCTTGTTGCATAATAATGTCGAACGCGGGAAGAGCATGATAGAATCCAAGTCCAGTGAAAACTGGAAAAAGTGTAGGAAAAACTTGCAGACGTCTGGCCGGAGATCTAGAAGGTTGTGCTCGATCTACTCGAAGCCAGAAAGATAAGTGAGCTAGAGCAACAGATTGAGATGTTACAAGAAGCATGGACACAGCTCACTACCTGCACGAAGCAGATATAAGAAAAACTTCAACAAGTCCAAAAAGAAGTCGAACAGAAGCCCCAACAACTCTAAGATCAAATGCAGGAGATAATATTGTAGGGCAACAACGCTAGAGCAGCACTGCACAAACACACCATGGAATGCACTAAAATATTCAGAGAAGTCAGTGACTGGATGGGCATCATTGCTCGATGAAATCAGGTTTTAGAGGAAGTGCGCACAAAAATTCAAGTGTTGAACGAGGAAGTTGTGGTCACAATGGACCCTATTGAGCAATAGCAGAAGTTCAACTAAATTCAACATGCCGACAACGAACTAAATACACTCTATGAGTCACAGTCCGTAGCCAAGAAAGAGTTGTGTGACTTTCGACCAGTTATCCAAATAGTCTACATGAAAATGCATCAGGTCAATGCAACAGAAGATTATGAGTGTAACTTGTTGATTGCGGCCAATCCAAAGGAGTACAGAAAAGAGACAACACAACAGTTTCTTGCAGAGGCATCACTCCTCGCCCAAAAATGGCAGGACAAGGTTGAAATCTTTCAGGGAGTAAATCATCGAGCCTTAGAGTTGGTACCAGAATTGGGCCCTTCGTTTGAGGAGGCAAAGGAAGAAAAGGCACAAACAGAAGAGATCAAAAAAGAAGAAAAGCAGGACAACGGAAAACAACAGCTTCTCCTGGAGGATGTGAAAGAGCCAAGTGCTTGACTCAAGGACGAGTCAAGGATTGTGGTCGGAGCATGTTGGGCCCTTCGTTTTTGGGTAAGAATTGTGCAATTTTTGATTAAGCATCAGCCATGCAAACTTCATCAGAGGCTAGAAGAAAGAGTAATAGAAAAGCAGTTGCAGAAGCCGGCACAATGCCAGCTAAGCAACAAACGGCTGCAACAGAACAAGGAAGCACATAAGATGAGAAGGAAGACACAACCCAGCTATATATAGGGCTGAATATAATTGTAAAAGAGTTGGGTTGGTGTTGTTGTTGTTGTCCGTTCAGTTCGTTGGTTGGATTAGATTTTGGGTGAGTCATGTCTATCAGAGTCACCCAAGGTTTTTGGATTAGTGGTTGTAACTTGTTGTAAGTCGAGAAGAGACAAGCCAGAGTCTGTATTGAACCTTTCTATGTAACTCTAAGTCTGTAATAAAGGAAATATCCTGGAGCTGATATGAAGGAGAACCAAATTTTCAAAATAGGATGTGTCTTTGTATGTTAACTTATGCATTACATTGTTCCTTTATGGTTTATGAGTTATGTTTGATGGTTCTATGTTTAATCGATGTTCATAACGTAAGTAGGTTCAATTCTTGCGGTTATATGTTTCAGATATGATGTCATCTCTTGCGCAAGAACAGGAATGAGTTTTGAATGATTTATGGATCCTCTTTAGTATTTTCCCTACCCTTCCCTATATATCTGTCTCAGCAACACTTCGGGTGAGACTTCTTCTCTTTGGAGAAGATGAAAATGCCAGCTCTCTAGACTACTCGGTACCTTTTGTTGGTAACCTGAGAAGGACCCTAGTCTGATCAAATTCACGCCAACAGCGAGGTATATTTTTGTATTATGGTTTATGTTTTGTGATTTATATAGATAACATTGATTATATATATGTATATGGATGTTGATACTATCTCTAGTGTTTTTTTTCATATGTGGGACCGGGGACCAGCTCGACTGACTCCTACAAAGCCGAGGGTGGGACAAAGGCAGCGACAAGATGACGCTGGTGTTGGACCAGCACATGAGCCACATGGATATTTCGGGGTGTTGCTAGAGGATTTGCGTCGATGATTCGAGCGAGTTCTACAGGGTGTATCGGAGGGCATGTGGGCCCATATCCAATATGAGGAGGTCCTGGAGTAGTGTGTGGGCATTCCAGTAGAGTGGCGGACTTTGATGCTTCGAGCAGACGTAGTGTGGGCAACGATGATTGATCGACTTCCTCCTAGAACTGGAGATCCCCCAAGTAGTGGGGCACCTCCAGCTAACAGAGGACCTGGGGGGGAGCTCTGGGGGTACCGTGAGTGTCGTTTTTTGTATCTACGGGCTGGGGAGCCCATTTTTTTATAGGGTAGTTGATACCCATTTTGTACTCATAGGGTTGGGAGGGGATTCATGAGCCTATGGGAAATTTGTACATGTATATTTTTTGTAAACATTTATGACACTTGATTATATATATATATATATATATATATGGATATATTTTGGATCATT
>JZKD02S2010489.1:23798-39218 GCA_000966675.3 Picea glauca
TTTGTAATTATTTTCTTTAATTATTTTCAGGGCCTACATGTACTTCCTTTTTTAATTCACTTTGTCATCTTCAAAAATTCATTTCTCCTCAACCATGAGGATCCATGTGACATGCAACATACCACCAGAAACAACATGATGTATACTATCCATTCATGGGTTTTGTATATGCATGTGCATTTTCCTTCATGTCCAAATACCTTTATCAATCTTGTGGTCCAAAACCCATGACTAGGGTTGACATCAATGACAACAATCAATCTTCCAACAACAATCACATATCTGTGTCCCAGCTAAGGTTCCAGACATCAGAGTCTTGCAACCACCCCTACCTCTACCTCGGGTGAGACTTCATATGCTTCACAGGTGTTGCTGAAAGGGTCGATAGTTAGGGTTTTGTTGGTGCGCTTTTGTAGCATTGAACCCTGGGTCTGCCCCTGTGCCAACAAAAAGGTTCTGTTGTCGGGACATGAACTGTGATTGTGTTGACGACCGAAATTGACCGCTCTTCAACTGGAGGAGTGAATCCAGTCTGGGGTTGTCTACTTAACCCAATCCATTTGTATTAATCCACTCTGACGGGTTTAGCAGCTCCGTTGGCCAATCTAAGTCCTAAGAAAGTGAAAAAACAAAACTAAAGAAACTAACTTAATGAAAAACACTAGCTGAAAACTATATACAAATCTACAATATACTTACGGTTCAATAACTAATATTTATGAAATAGCTCTACAATATATCTATAGAATTATATCTCTAATATATGTATAATATTTACAAAATGCAAAATTTAATCTAAATCTGCGAAACTCAAATATGGGTATGACAGCAAAACTATCATTCAGTCTTTTTGAATTTTTATAGCTTTTATAAACAAGAAATGAAACAGATAATTGTCTAATTGAAAACATAGAGTAATAGTAGAATGTTTTTAGATTACAAGAACTTTCTATATTAATTAAACTAATAAAATAAAACCAACAAACTGGCCTGTAATCGCATCTCCTATTCGTCCTGTGTATAGTATCCAATTTAGTTGTTTGATGGAGTAAACCGCAATAGATTTTCTGAATGCTTCACGTAAACGCGAAGAAGTAATGATCGAATACTAATAACAGAACATAAGAGAAGTAGTGACAACAATTTTATAATTTCACAAATGATCACGTTGAGTTAAATCTGGCTATAAAAATTTGTATATAACTCCTCATTGAATAAAGAAGATTAACCTTCTAATCATCAAATTTGAACAGAATAATTGTTGTATATAATATGAGGGACATAAAACACGGACACAATATATATTTCATCACATCAATTTGTAATAAATCATGATATCTCAAGTAGTCACAATTTAATTCAAAATCAAAATGATCAAAACATGAACAAAAATACGATATATAGAAGCTAAAGTTGTACCAATATCAACTTCCATTCAAGTCTGTAAATCATAAATCCATAGTTTCTACTCCCAGTCAGCGATGGTCCTTAGTTTACAAAACAATACATTTATATAGGCTACAGGATCAAAACATTTCCTGTGGATATCATCAAATTTCTTCCAAAAATTGTGGGGGATGCAACCTCCCATATTCTAATTAACAACCTATTCTAAAACAACATAAAGAAATAGCATGCTGAGAGATGCCACCAGTGATTCAAATCTTCTTTAGAAATTGTATATACCTGAAAACACATAAGAATAAACGATTTTAGATTGCATTTTGGTTGTAAAAATCAAGAAATTTTAATTTTAGTAACTAGCTACAGAATCTCACGATTCTGTAGCTAGTTATAATTATAACTAGAATCGTATTTTATTGAATCAATCAAAATAGACTAGGGGTAATTTGTGGAAACAAATCATGCATCCTAATTTAAAAAGAATAAAATCATCCTAAATTTATTTTAAACATTCATACCTCAGATTAAGGAATTTGACTTTATTAAGCAATCTTTGAATTCACAATGGCAGTCACTGCTTCCACATTCTTAAAAACAATAGACCCTGTGGTATTTTGTCTTTTATCTTTGGTTTGGGCTACAAATTGTAGTCTTCCATTCTCTTTCGTTAGCAAATTCACCTGGTCTTCCAAGGATTTCATCCGAGACTGAAGCAAAGGCACGTCTCTGTAATACCTATCGAGCCATGACTGACATTCGTTACATTGCAGGTGAATAGATTGTGTATTAGTAGTGATGGTATTAACAGGTGGGGAATTTTCCAATTGACCTATAGTTTCACTGTTGAGCTTGATTCCAGGGAAATCAGGGTTGTCTTTAAGACACGGTGGAAGGTTTGTCACATAATCATAGGGTTTACCAGAGCAAAGTCCATACAAATATGGATATTCTTCATATAGAAACCGTTCAATTTTTGAATCAGAATCCTCGCTTAACACAATTTGGTTTTGGTCTACACAGGGCTTAGGTTTATTTTGGGCACATCATGAAACCCAACGCACGACCTTTTTACCCTTATAATTGATATCAATATTACCTTTACACTTTTTCTTTGCAGATTTTTTAATAGTCTTAACACCACCTTTGGGATACGAATCTAGTAGAGTGTCGGGTTGGGTAGTGTTCGGATAGGTCAAGGGTTCCACACAGGGCGAGAGTGAAGGAGGAGGGATGGTAGGTTCGACGAGGGTTTCTGTGACGAAAGACTTGTCAACCTGTCCTATTTCACTGCTAGCAAAACCATTTCTTAACAGGAAGGCATCCCAACAATCATCGTTTAACTTCAACTGATGAACAATAATAATCTTGATCAAACAATGGTGGAACAGGCTAGAATCAGATTTCTTCCTTTTAAAATGCTTTGCCATTTTGTATAAACTTTGAAGGAGAAAATAGGGCATGTTTAGGGGAAAATCGATAAAACTCATGAGCAACCGCAAGTGATATAAGAAAACCAAACCATATCTACCCTCACAGGTAACGAACTGTTTGACAATAGCTAACAGATCATGCCATCTAGGTTTTAGAGCTGTAAAGGGCATACCTCTGTCGTAGCTAGTAATCTTCCTTGAGGTGAACAACAATGACCAGGGAACCTCCTCAACCTTTGAAATTTTGAACCACTTTTGTCCCACGGCTGGCAGACCGATGGCTTGGATGATGAAATCTTTGTTTAACTCAAGCTTGACATCTCCTATTTTATCTCTGCAACCATCGAACGTTAGTGTGAATTGTTGAGCGACTGTTAAATTAAAACCCTTGAACTTTTCAACAAAGACCCACCAACCATTCCTCTCTAAGTCTTCTCGGGCATTATCAAACAATAATAGTGTCTAGACACCGTTGGGCTCAATTCTCATTATAGGGGCCATGGCTAACAGCACATAATCGACAAGGGATTCGATGATAGGGTTTGACAAAACAAGCACATAGCCATTTCCCTGAGCTTCCTCAACACAATGCGAAAAGAGCTCGAAATGGTAGGCAGGAGCATTAATGCTATGTGTGTGAGAAAAAATCATATGGATGGAGGCCATGCAAACACATCATACCATGCCGTACTTGGAATGACACCTCGGTGTAATGGTACAGATACAAATCATAATAGTTTAAAACCATCATATGCATATCCACGATTCGATAAAAAAATCAATATATGAAATAACAATTGAATCAAAGATTTTATAAATCAAAAACCCTATTAACAATAGTCAAATGCTAAATGGGTGGTGGTTTAATACAGATGTAACCAAGGTGTGTTCGAGACCAAGGGGTTATACCATGAAAACAACCATGCTCATAACAAAATAAAACAAATCAACGATAAACCATATGAACATTAACCCTTTGATGAAATCAAACATGAATTCCAGTTGTGAGTTTTCATACTTGCAGTTATGAAAATGAAATCGAAAAATAGGTACGTAGAAAGTGACAGATAATGGTGTCGTTTAATGAGAAAGGTTGCGACAAGTAATGAGAATTTAAAAACCCTGTGTAGGCAGCTTGTAAAAATAGAGATTAATATGGCTGCCAACAATGGCGACCCACTGGTCGAAGCAGTTATCTTTGCCAAATGAACAAGTCTAGATTAGGATAATCAGAAAAACTTCAACTCGAAGACAACAAAGAAACTGTTTGAACATCATTATCAATCATAAAAAATTCCAGTTTTAGATTGCTTGTTATTTTAAAAGACAAAAACTGATGACAATCTCGACAAAAGAGAGTCACGATGTTAAGGTTAAAATCTCCAATACTGTTGACAGAGCCGCTGCTGCTAGTAGGCATCCATAGCCTCGACAGGGGTGCCATTTAACCCACTCTGATATATGTATCCTGCCAAGAAGTTCCAGATCAGAATGAAGGACATTTAAGGTCAAAAGATTCGATATCTGAGAATTTTCATATACCTGACATTGCTTCGCTGCCAGCGGGCTTGTTTAGTACCCCGACGAAGTTATCTTGGCATCATGCATGCATTTACCCGCTACTAGTAGACTTGTTCAGTATCCCGATGGGTTTACAGGCACTTACCATAGCTCTCTGAAGATTTATTTAGTTTTAAAGATATTTAATCGAGCGGGGTGACGCTGAAAATCCTGATATTTTGGAGATATTTTAATAAATTACAGACCTTGAGAGAATTTTTTAACTGTCCTTCATTAAGATCTAGAGATAGTTTATTAATAAACTAACCTTCAAAGGTGGGGAGACATCTCTGAGTTGTTCTCTTAAGGAACAGGGACAGCGTAAGAAGAAATTTTTATGGATGATCGTGAAAAGCTTCAGTTATAGATTGAAATCAAGAAACACTTTTCAAACAACAAGCTTTCTTTAGCATGGCTGCAAACTTCAGAAAAATATCATAATTGATGTTTTAACAATCTTCCATAGTCATTTCAGAGGAGAAATTTTTTTGTTCTCTTTGTCTGAAACAATTCATGATACAGGTATGTGTGTTTCAAAATAAAAACTGGTAAGCATAAGGGAAGAATCAAAGAAAAACAACAAAGAAAATGAAAAGCAAGCAAAACAAAAATATTTACACAGTGTACACGGGATTGTCATAAGGTGAAATACCTTTTTAGAGCTTGGCCATTCACTGGATAGGTGTCTGGATATCCCTCTAGATTCTGTAATCGGAAGGAGCTGGGACCCAATTTCTCAGCAATTAAGAACGGTCCTAGCCACAAGTTTTGAAACTTTGTATGCTCTCCTTTTCCCTCATGCGGTTTGTCCCATTTCAGGACAAGGTCACCTACCTCAAAATTTCTGTCAGAGGCAGAATTGGAATCAAACCAGCTTTTGAAAACGAGTTGATGTTGATCCAATTTCCATTTCGCTTGAGCCCTCACTTCTTCTAATTTTAATAATGCATTAATTCGATTCTCCAAAGGGGGATAGTCCTCTTCTTGTATTGATCCGAAATCGGATTCAGAAGGCTGTCAAGGCATGAAAAATGCTCAAAAATGAAAGTGCTCGGAATCCGACGAAACCAACACCATTGCGTCCGGCTCATCTTCCTGATTCCGGTGGTATAATTTTTATGTCAAACGAAGTCAGTATGGAGAAGATATTGCATTCTGTCCGCCGAGCCAAACAGGCAAAATTTTGGGATGCTGACTGTACCTGTCCGTACAGTCCGTACAGGACACATGGCACGTCCGTACGTGCGTCACGTGGCATGTCCATACAAGTGACACATGGCAGGACCAGAGGATGACACGTGGCAGGTCTGTACAGGTGACGTGGCAACATCAGAGGACGACACGTGGCAGGTCCATACAGGACACATGGCAGCCTTCGGTAGTGACACGTGTCAATCAGTGTTGTCATTTTGGGCATACGGATGGACCAATCCCGAGGTGACACGTGTCACCACTGGAAGAGTGACACGTGGCATGGGATGACGTCAGCAGCCTACGTGGCTTGAATGATGTGGGGTACGGAGGATGAAGTGGCATGGATGACTGGACCGTACGACTTCTGACGTGGCGCTGACGTGGCAGTGCTGACTGGGCGTACGACGGATGACGTGGCTTGAGTGACATGGAAGGTGACAGAGCGTACGACGCTGATATGTGGACCAATAGGCAAGTGACACGTGGACCAATCAGAGGTTGCCACGTGGCACTCCGAGTTTAGCCAATGAGGGCTAGGTAAAAATTTTATGAGGCCCGGGGGATCGAACCCGCGACCTCTCTCCACACTAATGCCTTTATAACATTCCGCTAGCCAATTCTCCTGACGGTGGTGCTTGTTATGGGATGCGGGTTTATTTTATTTAAAGTTATAATGTGGTTTAAACAGCGGGGGGTCGGGCCGGGGCTTAGCCCCGACCCCCGATTCTATGTGTGTAATGTGACCGAGCGGGAATTATGTTTTGGCGTGGGGTAAACGCATGGGAGTTGGTTAACCGGAATGGAACCCTCGGTTCTAATGTTAACCATGTGACCGTTGTGCGTGTGGTTTGCCAATGGTTTACAAACTGTTATAACAGTTACTACATGCGTTCCATAACATTTGGTTTCAAATGGTTACAGTTAAGCCACGAGACCATGTGACCAACCGGGTGCTAGCATTTGGGGTGGCCCGCGTGTAGCCCAAGGGTCTAGCGCGTGGCCACATGAACCTCCATGTGACCAGTACAAGGGGGCGCGCGCCCAGGTTAAGGGATTAAGCCAAAATTTAACTAATATATGGTTGAAAGTGGGTTTTTAACCACTTTTCAACTAATTTTTAATGTAATTAACTCATAATTGGGAGTTATTGGGCTTTTTTAGAGCCTAATTTCATGGAGGAAGTTGGAGATTGAAACAAACTTTCCCAACTATTTAACCAAGGCTATGTTGAGGCCATTTGGTCAGACTTGGAAAGCTTTTGGACGGTTTTGGAGAGCAGAGATGCTGAGGCAAAGCCAGGTCTAAGCCAGTTTGAGGCAGGGAAGTTGTTGAGGTAGAGATGCTGTCGGACAATTTCTGAGAGCTAGGGACATCTGTTTTAGGTGCCGTAAGTTGTGCAAGATTCTAGAGATCATGGCGAACATGACCAGATCAGTCTAGAAGCCAATCAGCATTGTACAGATGTACTAATAATCTTTTGAAAAGAAATCAAGAAGCCTCCCTCACAAGATAAAAGGCCCGGAGACGTAGGCAAAGTTGTCGAACTCCGTTATCAAACTTGTGCATTATGGTTTGCTGTTCTTTATTGTATTTCAGATTTGCATATATGTCATTGGTTGTATAATTCATTTGCTTTTCTCGCTCTTTCATTAAGTTTTCCAATGGTCAATTAATGTATGCGAATAAAACTGAACCATAAGTCATTTCGAAAAATCCTGACGGATCATGTATTTTATGTGATAACTGCAGAGAGGGAAGGAGAATATGTGGTGGAAGAATTGCCTCCCTGCCATAAACGAGAAAGAAGGGTGAGTTACCCACAACAGTTTTTGGAGTCACTCTATCAGCCCAGATTGCGTTTAACAGTGCATTATGCCAATTTTTATGGTTTTCAGAGACCATTCTCTTGGTAATTTTGATCATATTTTTATTAGTTGATTCTGCCAATCCATTGCCTTGAGGGTAATAGCTGGTAGAATATTTTAGTTTGATTCCTTTTTCTAGAGAAAAATCACTCATCTCAAGAGATGAAAAATAGGAAGCGTTATCAAATACCAGGCAGTCAGGGATACCAAAACGAGTAATAATATTTGAATTCAAAAAGGCTATTACCTGACTGGCATTTACAGCTTTTAATGGGGCAGCTTCGGACCACCTGGTGAAGTAATTCATGGCTATTATGATAAACTTATGCTACTGTGAGGATGGTGGATTAATTGGACCTATAATATCTAGACCCCACTGCTGAAAAGGGGAGTCTACTGAAACGGGCTGCAGAGGGAAGGCTGATTTTTGTATCCGTCCGGATATTTTTTGACAAATTACACACTTGAGACACAAAGCATGAGCATATTTAAAAAGTGTGGGCTAGTAGTAACCTACTCTTAATACTTTATGGGCAGTGGTATCTCCACCAAAATTCTCACCAGCTTCTCCTGTGTGCAATTCGAATAAGACCTTTTCTGCTTCATCTTTCTCAAGACAATGCATTAGTACTCCATCAAAATTTTGACAAAACAGAATACCATTAATCAACGGAAAGGAAATAGATTTTAATCTTAGCACTCTTCTTTTTGTGGGATCCAGGTGACGGGGAGCTGACCCATGTTCAAGATAAAATTTAATATCATCATACTAGGGACTAACAGGGTTTTGTGCACAACAAATTAAATTTTGGTGGTGTTGTCCTGCATTTGACATATCATTTTCCTCTTGCTATCCTGTAGCTGAGTCAGTGACTAACTTGCATAACCCTTATCCTCTCACTATTTGTGTTGGGGTGATTTTTATGTCATACTCTTGCAAGGATGTGACCCAGTTTGCCCTCTTTTCACCTAGTTCTTTCTGTACTAACAAATTTCTGACGGTCGGGTAAGGGACAATGATTTTTGTCCTAGATTTCAAAATATAAGATCGGAAGTGTTTTACTGCTTTAAAAATAGCATAATCTTGCTGGTCTATTGCTGGGCAATTAAGTTCTGCACCTTTGAAGGCTGAGCTCATAAAGACAATTGGGACTTCATTGTTTTCAGTGTTCTTTTGAGTTAGGATAGCGGCGTAAGAGTGGTCAGAAGCGAATGTGTAGAGAGTGAAGTCTTGCGAAAATTTGGGGCTCATTAGAGAAGGAGCATCTATTATGGCCTTTTTTATTGAATTAAAAGCCTGGTTTTCTAAAGGTCACCAATGGTATTGTACGCCCTTTTTTATTAGGTTTTGTAATGGTCTCACCATTTCTGAAAAACTAGGGACGAATCTCCTGACAAAGTTTATCTGACCTAAGAAAGATTGCATAGACTTTTTTGACGAGGGAGGGGGGAGTTTCAAAATGAATTGAGTTCTTTCAGGGTTGATAATTATCCCTTCGCTTGATACAATAAATCCTAAGAGATTACCTTGTTCTACTACGAAGATAGATTTTTTAGGATTCAAAGAAATGTTGTACTTATGACATCGTTGTAGAACGGATCTTAAATGAGCTAGATGGTCTACTTTGTTTTTCGAGAAGACAGTAACGTCATCCAGGTAAATTATGACATATTGATTAATTAAGCCTCGGAAAGCGATGTCCATCGCTCTCTGAAAAGTGGCACCAACATTTATGAGTCCAAAGGGCATCTTCCTATAAGCGTAGGTGCCCCATGGAGTGTGGAAGGTGGTTTTAAGTTGGTTTGGAGGGGACATCAGGACTTGGTTATACCCTGAAAAACCATCCAATAAGGATAATCTTTCAGAACCAGATACTTGTTGAAGGATCTGTTCCATGGGTAGGACAGGGTAGTTGTCTTTATCAGACACTCGATTAAGATTTCAGAAATCGACACATAGTCGGATTTCACCACTCTTCTTCCAGACAAAGAAAAGATTAGAGACCCATTGCATGTGCCTAACTGGGAAGATTATCTTGGTGTTTAGGAGTTTATTTAATTCCTTCTTGACAGTCAGTTCAACTTTTGGATGCATTTTCCTTAACTTTTGTTGAAAAGGTTGGGTTTGGGGTTTCATAGGAATAACGTGTTGTATGATGTTAGGATCAAAGGTTTTTAGGTCATCATACATCCAAGCAAAAACATCTTTGAATTCCTTAAACAATTTAATAAACACTGTTTTTTCTTGTTCAGAACATCCCACCCCTAAATTAATGCAGTGTGGATTGTCTTTAGTTCCCAAGTTTACTTTTTCATGCGTTAAAGAGGAACTATTTGTTTTACAGTTCACTGATTTTTTGAACTTGTCCTGAAGATCATAAAAATTTTCTAATATAACTATAGATTTAGGGATAGAATTTACCAGGTCTGATGAAGATTCAGGAGATCTCGAATCTGGTATTACCGTGAAGTCACGAAGATTGTCGTCATGAATACATTCGTCGATTACTGTGCCCTGGAAAGTTTCTTCCATATGCAGGAAACTTATAATTTGTTGATCATCATCGAAGACTCTCCAATTTGTGATGTTGTCAGGGACGGATGGTCTGAACAACAGTTCGATGGAGAATGCATTCGGAGACAAGCCTTCTGCAGGAAAAAGTTTCGAAGCTACATTAGCTAATAAGTCATCTTTTGAATTATTCAATCTTGGAATAGAATTTATGTTAAATGCAAAAAACTTATTCATCAAATTCCATACCTCAGATTGGTAGCTTTTAAGGTGCGGAGATAAACAATGGATAGAATTTTTTACCTGTCTAACCACAATTTCTGAATCACCAAAGACAATCAAATTTTGAACGTTCATATCTAACGGTTTTATGAGGCCTTGCAATAAAGCCTCATATTCTGTCGTGTTGTTTTTACATTCAAACTCTAACCTGCACGCAATCAGGGTTTTGTTACCTACTAGATCAATAATTATGCAGCCTGCACCAGCTCCTTCCTTGGTTTTTGACCCGTCAAAGTAAAGAGACCATATTTGATTTTTGTCAGGTGCATGTGACCATTGGGTAGAAGTTGTTGGTTGCATATATGTCAAAATTTCAAACTTCTATTTAGGGTTAGTGATAGCGAAAGTTTGGCCATGAAATTTTCGAAAAAGGTATCCATCCCTTGTATTTCAGGTGAATCGGTAGAAGGTGTAAATGGCTCATTGAAATCGTTTAAATCTGTCACTTTGAACTTTAGGTAACGTTCATGATTTACCTTGATTCTGTTGGGCTTTCCATTCTCGGGTAGCCACAAGTGGGACCAATCCGTCGCAAAATAGTCGTGTAGTTGTTCTGACCAGTCTCTGCTTAAAAACAAACCATAAACTTCTGGGATATCTATGACAATAATATCAATCACTTGATGAACTTTAGGGTTAGATGACAATCTAATAAGCACATTTCTCAATTCGCCTATAACTTTAACACTAGTTCGATCAAGATGGATGATTTTCAAGGTGGATGGTTGAACTTAGGCATTAATCTTCTGATACACAGACCATGGCATTACGTTAGATGATGCTCCTGAATATACCATACAGTTTTGCACGTTCCTATTGAAGATTTCAAAAGTTAACAAAAATGGAGGGACATTTCTGCGAGTACTAATGGTGGAAGCTTGTTGTTTTTTACTCACAGCCTCTAAAACTAATTTATCTACATTTGTTACATTATTTACAGGAAGGTCTCTTTTCTCGTGAGAATCAGAAGTAGTCTTGACAGAGGCCTTCTGAGGGACTTTGAGGTTGTTTTGAAAACCTTTGTTACTTCTTGGATTTCCATTTTTTCTATTCTCTAAAATATTCTGTAGCATTTTTTGTAGAAGAAATGGGAATTTTAATAATTCATAAACAAAAATATTAGCCCTTAACATTTTTAGATCTTCAACCAAATCATAATCTAAGCTTAGGTTTACATAATTCTATTTAGTCTTAGTTGGTTTAGATTGTTTTGGGGGAAAAGTCATAGTGATTTCAAAAGAAGGCTTGTTTGCTGTCTTACTCCTAGTATTGTAAGGATGTACTATTTTGAAATTAGCTTGAAAAATGCTATCTGAGAAATGTCCAAAAATGTTCAGAGACGACTCATCTTCTTCTACTGTCTCTTGTTCAGCTACTTCCTTAGGGATCTCAGGAGGCATCAAGTTATCTTGTGCTTCTAGAATCGTTTGAATAGCGAATTGCAGGCTTTCTAGATTTAGGCCTTCAGTATTTGAATTAGGTCGGTTGGTGGGAAAAGGCTTCCTAAACGGGGATTTATAGGGCCCTTTGCTTGAAGAAGCTTCTTCAACTGTCCTTTTCAAGTCTATAACTTGATTGGACAATTTTTGAATGACTTTCTGTAAGTTTTCTAAATCTGATCTTTCTGGTTGTGCTTTGTTTTGGGAAGTTCTAGGGAGGATTTCGATTTTCTTTTTGGAAGATGAACTAGTCTCTATTTCGTTGCTAGTAGTGTCTTTTAAGCTAAGGATGTCTTTGTCGATATGACTGGCCTCTTTGAAGGCTTCTAACAATGTGGATTTCTTAGATCTCTTTACCCAAATGTCTATGTTTTGATGTAAGGCTTTCGTATAATATGCTATGATAAGATTCTCGACAGGCATCGAATCCATAGGGATTTGGTTCTTTAGTGTTAATAATCTTTGATTAAAGTCTTCGATATTCTCTTTGGGATTCATTCTTAAACTAGAAAGTTCCATGACTAGAACTTCTGGGGACTTGTCATCTCCAAACTTCTCAAAAAAACAAGATTCAAACTTCTCCCATGACACGATGGTATGGGGCTGTTGGGAAAAGTACCGGGTAGAGGCATTGCCCTCAAAGGTGTAGGGGAACAATCTACAGAATATGTCTTTGTGCTTGACACTATGGAGTCTAATGGCTAACACAAAATTTTTGATGTGATCTTCAGCGATGTGTTTAGAGTCCGGGTCAAATTTAGGGAGCCATTTCTCTGGGTGTTTGGGTAAGGGATGTTGAGGCCTTGTTATGGCCACTGCATCTTGGTCGAGCCAGGGTCTGGAAAGATTGTTTTGGTTGGCCATAGGTGTGGGTGGTGTTGAAGGCTGGGATGAGGAACTTCCTTCATCAGAGGATTATTCTCCAGAAGAAGAGGGAGATGAAGGAGGTGGTGATGGTGGTATACCAGATCCTCCTGCTACAGGAGTGAGGATTGGATCTGTAGGGTTTAAAGTGAGGTCAGTGCCTCTGAGTTGTTCTCTGATATTAGAGAATTATAATGGTTGGTCCAAAGGTCGGTTTGGTTGTATTAAATGGGCGAAGGCACTGTGTGTTCTTATGAGAGATTGGCAGACAATCTCTTGTATGTCACCACCTGTAGGATTTGGAGTTACTGGTTCAACTGTGATCCATAAATCGTTGTTTGATGTGGTTGTTGTTTGCAGGAAAATGTTGTCATTTGAATGACTTCTAGTCACTATAGGTGAGTGGGTAGGTAGTGGAGGAGTCTTACGACCACCTCGTGCCATTAATAATTTTCAGGCCCTCCTTCTAGTGCCATTTGTTGATGGGTGAAATTGACCGCTCATCAACTGGAGGAGTGAATCCAGTCCGAGGCTGTCTAGTTAACCCAAGCCATTTGGATTAATCCACTCCGACGGGTTTAGCGGCTCCGTTGGCCAATCTAAGTCCTAAGAAAGTGAAAAAACAAAACTAAAGAAACTAACTTAATGAAAAACACTAGCTGAAAACTATATACAAATCTACAATATACTTACGGTTCACTAACTAATATTTATAAAATATCTCTACAATATATCTATAGAATTATATCTCTAATATATGTATAATATTTACAAAATGCAAATTTTAATCTAAATCTGTGAAACTCAAATATGGGTATGACAACAAAACTATCATTCAGTCTTTTTGAATTTCTATAGCTTTTATAAACAAGAAATTGAAAACAGAGAGTAATAGTAGAATGTTTTTAGATTACAAGAACTTTCTATATCAATTAAACTAATAAAATAAAACCAACAAACTGACCTGTAATCGCATTTCCTATTCGTCCTATGTACATTATCCAATTTAGTTGTTTGATGGAGTAAACCGCAACAGATTTTCCGAATGCTTCCCGTAAACACGAAGCAGTAATGATCGAATACTAATAATAGAACATAAGAGAAGCAGTGACAACAATTTTATAATTTCACAAATGATCACGTTGAGTTAAATCTGGCCGTAAAAATTTGTATATAACTACTCATTGAATAAAGAAGATTAACCTTCTAATCATCAAATTTGAACATAATAATTGTTGTATATAATATGAGGGACATAAAACACGAACACAATATATATTTCATCACATCAATCTGTAATAAATCATGATATCTAAAGTAGTCACAATTTAATTACAAATCAAAATGATCAAAACTTGAACAAAAATACGATATATCGAAGCTAAAGTTGTACCAATATCAACTTCCATTCAAGTCTGTCAATCATAAATCCATAGTTTCTGCTCCCAGGCAGCGATGGTCCTTAGTTTACAAAAAAATACATTTATATAGGCTACAGGATCAAAACGTTTCCTGTGGATATCATCAAATTTGTTCCAAAAATTGTGGGGGATGCAACCTCCCAGATTCTAATTGACAGCCTATTCTAAAACAACATAAAGAAATAACATGTTGAGAGATGCCACTAGTGATTCAAATCTTCTTTAGAAATCGTATATACCTGAAAAAACATAAGAATAAATGATTTCAGATTGCATTTTGGTTGTAAAAATCAAGAAATTTGAATTTTAGTAACTAGCTACAGAATCTCACGTTTCTGTAGCTAGTTATAATTATAACTAGAATCGTATTTTATTGAATCAATCAAAACAGACTAGGTGTAATTTGTGGAAACAAATCATGCATCCTAATTTAAAAAGAATAAAATCATCCTAAATTTATTTTTAAACATTCATACCTTGGATTAAGGAATTTGACTTTATCAAGCAATCTTTGAATTCACAATGGCAGTCGCTGCTTCCACATTCTTAAAAACAATAGACCCTATGGTTTTTTGTCTTTTATCTTTGGTTTGGGCTATGGATTGTAGTCTGCCATTCTCTTTCATTAGAAAATTCACCTGGTATTCCAAGGATTTGATCCGAGACTGAAGTAAAGGAATGTCTTTGTAATACCTATCGAGCCATGACTGACATTTGTTACATTGCGGCTGAATAGACTGTGTATTAGCAGTGATGGTATTAATAGGTGGGGAATTTTCCAATTGACTTGTAGGTTCACTGTTGAGTTCGATTCCATGGAAATCAGGCTTGTGTTTAAGACATGGTGGAAGGTTTGTCGCATAATCATAGGGTTTACCAAAGCAAAGTCCATACGAATATGGATATTCTTTAGCTAGAAACCATTCAATTTTCGAATCGGAATCCTCCCTTAACACAATTGGGTTTTGTTCTGCATAGGGATTAGGTTTATTTCGGGCACATTGTGAAACCCAACGCATGGCGTTTTTACCCTTATAATTGATATCAATATTACCTTTACACTTTTTCTTTGCAGATTTTTTAACGGACTTAACACTACCTTTGGGATACGAATTTGGTAGAGTGTCGGGTTGGGTAGTGTCTGGATAGGTCGAGGGTTCCACACAGGATGAGAGTGAAGGAGGAGGGATGGTAGGTTCGACAAGGGTTTCTGTGACGACAGAATTTTCAACTTGTCCTATTTCACTGCTAGAAAAACCATTTCTTAACAGGAAGGCGTCCTAACAATCACCGTTTAACTTCAATTGATGAACAATAATAATCTTGATCAAACAATGGTGGAACAGGCTGGAATCATATTTCTTCCTTTTAAAATGCTTTGCCATTTTGTATAAACTTCGAAGGAGAAAATAGGGCATGTTTAGGGGAAAATTGATAAAACTCATGAGC
>JZKD02S2010500.1:0-27124 GCA_000966675.3 Picea glauca
GTTTTTCCTAATTAATTAAATGAAAAAGGAATTTAATGATATTTTGGGAAATTAATTACTTGAAAACTCTATAAAAAGGATGGAGGAGGAGGAGTATGGATCTCATCTTTTTTCGTAAGGTTACGTTGCTGAACTTTTGTCTTGACTGAACTTCTCTTGTGGGAGTTGGGATACCCAGCTCAGGTAACGAGTGGTAGTTTGACCTTGAGAGGAGAGATGGATGATCGTTGTTCTCTGGTATTGTGTGCGTGGCCCATTTGTGGCTCGGGGGGCTCTGGGGGAAGAAGATTACCCCTAGTGTTGGCTAGGAGGTACCAGTGAGGTCATATCAGTCAGCAAGCGGGCGCTAGATGGAGCGTGTGCGAGACAACAACTTGGAGCTTTCCCATTTGGCTAAGGTACGCCTATTAAAGTTGTTACTTAAAATGAAATTTAGTTTACACATGTTATTTTTCTATGCTTTTTTGAAGATTTCATTGTCATAATATTTCTTGCACCTGCCTTCCTTCGGTATTTGTAATCCCCTTTGCTCGTTGTATTCTGCATTGATTTCCCGTGGAGAACCCAACTTCTGATTTCCATGACTTCTCTGTGTTGGTTTTATTGATTATTATGAAGAGATTGTGTTTTTATATTCTATCCCTTNGTAAGGCTTTAATTTTGTCATCATTGAATTGTGCCCATGACTTAAATTCATATCCATCTACCACTCACCTCTTACCAATCACACATATGTTTACGAACTGTCTTCAGATATCAACGCTTGGTAGAATTACTAACCGATCAAGTTTACTTCTTTTAATAATCATTCCCTTGTGAAAATATGATTCTAACATTCAATGTCTTAAGTAATTCATACAATAATTTAATTATTCTATGCATATTCTAGTATTTGTTTACTTTAGAATTTTGATATTTATTTATACAACATATTTTAAACATGCGTTAAGTTTCAAGCAACCATATTAGGAGTTAACTGTTGAAAAAAAATTATGTTTAAATTAACTTATGTGTTGGAATTTTCCAATATCGTTGCATCGTAAGGATTGGGTGATATTTCAATTATATATGAACGAATTATATGAAGGTTAAAGGTTAAAATATTGTTAATTTAAGAGGCCTTATATACACAGCTCCCAACAAGAAATCCTATAATATTTATAGTATGGATTAAAAGTTTAGGAAAATAAATATGGATAAAAGCCTATTTATATTATAAGAAGAAAGCCTATTTATATTATAAGAAGAAACTCTATTTTATAGGAAGAAAAAAATATGGTATAATGGAAAATGATGTAACGTATTTAATTGTCAGAATAAGGAATTCATCTTAGTTATTTTTAAATGATATGTAGTTATTTTTAAATGATATATAGTTATTTTTAAATGATATATATAATAATTAAATAAGTATTAATACTATATGTATCAAAGAATGATTTACTTATATAAAGATTTATTTCAGGTACATGAAGGCACCTTGTATAATAAATAGTGTAAATTACATCATGTTCAGATCACTGTTTGATGCAATGGCGTAACTATGTCCCTTAAGGAAAATTGTAATTGGTGGTTGGTATTAGTTGTTTCACCACTCAGGTTGCCTTGTAGGAACCCATACATCCTTCTATTAGTTGTGCAATTTAATTTGAGGGAAAAATTGCATCATTATTATTAACCCATACATCCAAATCTATTATTCAGATCATGGAGATTACATCATCTCACTCACACTCAGTCATTTTTCCTCTACAGGGTTACATGAAACCAACAACCATGACGGAATGGGAATGGGAAGATTTGGATGTGAAAGCTCTTAGTACTATTTGTTTATGTCTAGCGGATGAGGTTCTGTTTAATATCGTAGGAGAGGATACAACATCGGGCTTATGGAGAAATTTGGAAAGTCTATATATGACGAATTCCTTGTCAAGCAAAATCTACTTGAAGAGACAATTGTATAGTTTACGGATGAAAGAAGTTACAAAATTTGTTGACCACTTAAATACCTTCAATACCCTTATAATTCAATTGACTAGTATGGAAGTTAAATTTGAAGATGAGGATAAGGTTATTACACTATTGTGTTCATTTCCCGAGTCTTGGGATAATCTAGTCACCTATATTAGCTTTATCTCGACAAATGTTTTATATTATGACTCTATTTTGGGAGCTTTGTTGGCTGAGGAGATGAGGAGAAAATCTAGTAAAGAAACCTCAACTTCAAAAGCGATGTTGGTCAGAGGTCGAACTAAAGAGAATAATGAGAGAAGTTTTTCCCGATCTAAGTCAAGACACAAAAAGGGTAAAGCAAAATGTTGGTATTGTGGCAAAACAGGACATCTCAATAATGATTGCTGGAAGAGAAAGGAATCTTAGGAAAAATCTACGAAGGAAGCAAATTTGGATGTAACAAATTCAGGTATGACTAATCACATTTTATCCATTTCTAGTAATTTACAATATCAAGAAGAATGCAAGTTAGATTTAGGTGCCTCCCACCACATGTGCTCACATAGAAATTGGTTCATTTTTTACCAATCTATTGATGAGGGTGTAGTGTTTATGGGAAATGGTATTCCCTGNTTTGTTTGCATGCTAGAAAATTCATTGTATGGCCTATTGGTACCCAGGAAAATATACAAGAGGTTTTAATCCTTCATAGTGAGTCAAAATTTTTCAAAGGGTAGGAATGACTATACGGTTTATAGTACATTCATAGTCTTGATGTTATTTTCTGATGATATGCTCGATGCAAGCTGAAGCATGGATAAAATAAGTAAGAAAATGACTCAGGTGGACAGGAAAATTAAAATGGGGGATCAAGGAGCAGCAAAACAAATTAAGGGCATGGAAGTATACAAACATGGTAATGTTAAGATGTGGTTGGAGTTCAGTATGAACATTGTAAAACCAGTTTTTATCCCTCTTGATTTCCATTATAAGTCTTCTTCAAGAATAGGTCCTGACTATAAAGAAGAAAAGGTTATGTCTCGTGTAAGTTCAGTAGGAGGTCTGTTGTATGTGATGAACTGGTTAATATCAGATATTTCACATGCTAATGATGTTTTCAGATACATGATAGACTCATATGCTACAGTGAAATGGGTGCTTCAGCGTTTGAAAAGCACAAATGTCTCCTATAATGGTTACACTGAGATGGTCTGTGATAATTGCAATATATATTTTACAGGTGTTTTGGATAGGAGGAGATATATCACTAAAATGTCTCACAACATAGTTGTGGAAGACATGTTGGAGGTGGAGTGACCCCTTAGGAAATCCATTCTCATGACATAGGCGAGATCATGAAACCATTTTTATTAGAGAAGTTGTAGTGGTGTAGGCTTCTCTTGGCTTGCAGAAAAGGTGATGAACAAAAGGAAGAATCAAGGTATCAGGTTAATTGTTGTCAAGGTGGAGATTGTTGGGATTTGGTGACAACAAATTAACAAGAACATATTTCGATCATATTATTCTTTGTTGGTTAAAACCAAATAGACCAAGTTAGAATATGGATAGGGATTTCATTTATTAATCAGTTTCTTGTGTGAATGTATAAATTCATGTAAGCCCGTAGAGGCAAAATGACTGAGTGTGAGTGAGATGATGTAATCTCCATGATATGAATAATAAGACAATCGATGCCTATGATTGGTGGATGTAGCCCAACGTTTGGGTGAACCACGTGAAATCGTGTTTTCTTTTTGTGTGATTTTTAATTATCATATGTGAATTTTGTTTTCCGCATTGACAATTCTAACAATAGTAAGGTCATACCACCTCACTATGTGTCCCCCAATCTTAAAAATCCGTATATCCTACAAATGGAGACTCTTCACCTCAATTGATACTTTGTGCCTCCATTAAGGATCCATTGGTTATGGCCCACACCCATCTACTGGCAATTTGGAAAGGATTTTCCATGTATCTTACACATGTAATAATCATGCACATATCACATAGATCGATATCATATAAGAAACATAAAATTTTGATTTCTTTGATATTACTAGTTACCCTCTAATGCAGAAGCATCGTCAGCNAATTGCAATATATATTTTACAGGTGTTTTGGATAGGAGGAGATATATCACTAAAATGTCTCACAACATAGTTGTGGAAGACATGTTGGAGGTGGAGTGACCCCTTAGGAAATCCAATCTCATGACATAGGTGAGATCATGAAACCAGTTTTATTAGAGAAGTTGCAGTGGTGTAGGCTTCTCTTGGCTTGCAGAAAAGGTGATGAACAAAAGGAAGAATCAAGGTATTAGGTTAATTGTTGTCAAGGTGGAGATTGTTGGGATTTGGTGACAACAAATTAACAAGAACATATTTCGATCATATTATTTTGTGTTGGTTAAAACCAAATAGACCAAGTTAGAATATGGATAGGGATTGCATTTATTAATCAGTTTCTTGTGTGAATGTATAAATTCATGTAAGCCCGTAGAGGCAAAATGACTGAGTGTGAGTGAGATGATGTAATCTCCATGATCTGAATAATAAGACAATCGATGCCTATGATTGGTGGATGTAGCCCAACGTTTGGGTGAACCACGTGAAATCGTGTTTTCTTTTTGTGTGATTTTTAATTATCATATGTGAATTTTGTTTTCCGCATTGACAATTCTAACAATAGTAAGGTCATACCACCTCACTATGTGTCCCCCAATCATAAAAATCTGTATATCCTACAAATGGAGACTCTGCACCTCAATTGATACTTTGTGCCTCCATTAAGGATCCATTGGTTATGGCCCACACCCATCTATTGGAAATTTGGCAAGGATTTTCCATGTATCTTACACATGTAATAATCATGCACATATCACATAGATCGATATCATATAAGAAACATAAATTTTTGATTTATTTGATATTACTAGTTACCCTCTAATGCAGAAGCATCGTCAGCGTCGTCAGCAAGCACACATGGCAGGAAAGCTCAACGCTCGGGAATCATTTCAGAATCTCAAACGCTAGGAATTACTGTGAATCCTTTAGGGAGATAATGAAGAAAAAAAGAAGATCAAATGCTTGGAGGTGGAATGATCACGAGCGATCAAAAAGTTTCACTCTGAGTCTTCAATGCAACTGAACATAGGTAGCAGCTAGGTTTTTGTTTTGAGTAGATGAGTAGTCGGGGGGAACCCTAAGGACCCTCTGAGATAAATAGAGTTTTTGTATGCCCAAATAAGGTTGTTGCGAGTTAGTATGAGTTTTTGAGTTTTATTTGTTGTTTGAGAATAGTTGTAGCNCATTCAAAAACCCTGAAACCCGAGGTCCTGAAAGATTTGATTTCTTAAGCATGATTAATTTAACTTTTTAAATTAAAATTAACAATGTAAATTTGATCTTTCGCACATTCGCGTTTCAGGATATTTCAATGTTGTTACATCCATAACTCCTGGTCGCAAAATGTTGAAATTTGGTAATATTTATTACGGATCAATGGAAATATATCCTAGTGTAAGGTGCATATCTCCAGATGTACCCTCCTCATTAAAACAAATAAATTCATCAGCCGTAGAAACATGCTCAAATTAATGCACACTGAGAGTGAATAAAAGTTTTCTATTTCAAATTTCATTCTTACTTTCAACAAAGTAGTAAGTTTAGCTAAAGAAAAGCCTATGCATTCTCCTATGTAACAGGTATTTGCATTTTATTACAGGCATTATGGAACACAGGAAAACATTGAAGAATAATGATGAGGCCGGTGAAAGATCAAATCTGAATGCAGATGTCCTGTCTGATACCACACCACATGCTATAGATTCAATTAGGTCCTGGATGCAGATTTTCGAAATCTTGGAGCGTGAAGTCATAAATTTCCAAGATGATTCTGGAGATGAAATGAATGACAAGCTTGGAACTAAAATCAGAGTTATAGAAGAATCTGAACTTCATAAAATAGCTACACAACCGAAGCTCATGCCATACAACAATATGATAAGTTGGGCTCTGGATAACACCGATGTGCAGACCAGAAGCATCTTAAATCACCAAAAGGTTGTTGTCGGATCTTTCAAGCTAGAACATATCCAAGTAAAGTACAAGCTATCCCCTAATCCTAAATATATTTATAATGCTTCATTCGTAGCGGAGTTTCAACGAAAATAATGTGCAAAATGTGACGGAACCTACCCAGATATAGTTAAAACATGGTGGGGAATTCCATCAAAATTCAGAGCTGATTCCCATGGTGTGTCTTCCAACGCATCATTAAATGAATATATGGTCTATGTAGCCATGATGCTATGTAGAATATTCGGAAGGAAAATCCCTACTCATTTTCCAGTGGAATGGGTATCAATCATGCATCAGGTAGCCGAGGGTTTCACTTGCAACTGGGAAAAGATTCTCTTAGATAACCTAATCAAAGAAATTACAGAGTATCAAATGGTGAAGTCAAAATTCCAACCTACCCCTTTTTATATGTCTATGTATTTCATGGATGCCATATGTTACATGACTCCATTTCCATTGATCAATTGGAGATGGAACCCAACTTGTGCAGAACCTATCCATTTTTATCATTCTAAACTATGGGAGAAAAAGGTCAAAGATTTCTTTTATGAAATATGTCATAATGTAGTGATCCTTGTTCATCAAACATTATATGGTTATTCACCCCCTCGGCTTTCAGAGAAAATTATGGGGAACCTTAAAACAGTTGCAGATTAGTTTATTGAAGAGAATTTCTCTTATATCAGGGTTTTCGGATTCTCAATTTCCCCTCACACTCTACCAAAGTTTTTGCCTGACAGATTGGTGTGCAGCAAAGTGTCTTACCAAATGGTAACGGGAGGTATTGGAAAAGAGCTAAAAGCAGTTCAGAAGAAATTATGTCCAGTGTTCCCTTTATAGGTTGGAAGGATTTCATTGTTGAATTTCGGCCATTCCAAGGTAGAGGCTACAACTTTAAAGGATTTCAAACTTGTATACATCGAATTCATAAGGCATGATCCATATCAAATTGTGGGGAATCACCTAGCTCAATGCAATATGAAAACATATGAGCATGAAGACTCCCCCTATGATGATATATTCAAGAGAATCAGAGCTTATGAGGAGGTACTAGACAGAGTCCAAACGTTACCCCCTAACCAATAGGCCATATTTTCACTTTATAGAGACACAGATGAAGTGGGTTGCCCAAGATATTATAGGGAGAATCGATAATCACTCCTCCAGAATAGGGATCTATACCTCCAGGTTTTGAGCCAAAGTCTTATGGTAAACAGACTATCAAGGAATCCCCAAAGAATCCTGAAGTGTCTTCACAAAGATTAGAAACCTCACAGGCAGAACATCTAGAGTCACAGACAGAGGTTCAATCTGAGACACTTCTAAAACATAATCAAGTGATATTACCTATATCGCCAGCTACTCCTGTTGATGCTTCTAGAACAACAAAAGTAATGCCATTCACAAAGGTAGGTAGTCCTATTACAACATTAACCCATTTACAGTCAAGTTTTGGGACTCCCAGTCTCGAAGTTATATATGCAAGTGATCTCTCCCTAATCCTGCTTGAAGAGACACTTCCTTCAAACTTTTTCTTTAGAAAAAAAGGGAGGACCATAGTCAAAAGAGAATCACAGAAAAAAGAGGGAATAATAACCAAAAGTCAAAGGATTATATTTGATGGGAAGGCTTGGAAGATTCAGAGGTCGCAAAGGAAATGGCTGGGTCACTAGGTGCCTTTGCTATGGAAAATAAGTGGTCGGTCGACAAGATGGAAAAACAATTGAGACAGAGGAATCTATTGATAGGTAAATTATAGAGTCAGATAATGGTTGTAGAAAAGAACATCAGAAATGAGGTCAGCAAAGAACTCGAACAGGCTAGAGTCAACGACATACAAGAAATCCAAATGCTCAAGTCCAGTCTTGATGAGATGCATAAGAGGATGCAAGTGAGCAAAAGACAGACTGACCAACAAGATGAGTTGATAAAACAATTGAAAGACAAGGTCAGTTCCACTGAGAAAATGGTGGTGGATATAGCATTGTTTCAAGCTAAAGTGTTGGAGGTGCTAAAGAAACTAGAAATAGCTCAACAAAGCCTGCTCTCTAAAGTAAAAATCGTCCAAAATCATTCTCAGGTGATGGATGAAGCATTAAGTAATATTGTCTTAAGAGAGAGAGAGAGAGGCTATCGTTTTCCGAACTACCTTCCAAGAAGCGGTTATATCATCAACAAAAGAAGGAAGAGGTATGGCATCTGGGTTGTCAATTTCATAGCAAACCAGAGGTGATATTATACTAAAAACTTGGGAGTCAAACATAGTCGAAGGTAGGAAAATGGCTAAGGAATTGAGAGAATCTTGCGAAAAAAGTTTTTTGTTCACTTAACAAATAATTATTAGGCTTCGATAAAGAACATAGTTTTAGGACACTGGGTTAGATTAATATATCCAAACATCATCTTGACATTAAAACAAATATGGAAGAAGAACAAGAAGAAATATCCTAGATAAAACAGGTTGATATTTCTCAAATAGATAGATGGTTAGTGAATCCTAATCTACAAATGCAGTCTATTATTTCAGAGGATAGATGGATAGAAGAAATATTGCCTCAGTTGGAAAAGAAATTGTAAATTTTTTAGGCTAATAACTTAACAAGGTCTTCTGGGTTGGTAGCCGAATTTGTGAGTAGGTGCATCAAATGTATTGAGCAGGGAAAAGGTAGTACCTATGGAAACAAATGAATACAATCTGTGTACATTATCTATTCTGGATATAGAAGATAGTAAAGGAAAATATTCATGCTATCATAATGAGAAGATCAAGAAGATTGCAAATGAAGCGTTTCAGTTTCCATATTTTGTAATTTTAATTATTCTGAAGATGGAGGAATTCCAACCGTTTGAGGTTGAAAATTTTTGTATAAATACATATTCGAAAGAATGAGCAAGGGATGCTTCTTTCCGGTTGTAATTGAGAAATATCTCCTCGTTGAGAATTAATACAAGTGCAGACCATAGATTCCACATTTCGTCTATTTGAGTTATGTGTTCTTCTTTATTTCCATATTCCATCATCTTTTTTGTATAGTTCCTTGATGAATGCCTAATTTCAATTTAGTACAACATCTACTGTGGTTATATTTCGTTCAGTTATCTAGTGACACACCAATTTTCCTCTGTATTGGCTATTAACAAATACAAGACCTGTGAGTAATTAGATTACTATATTTTATGCTTCATTAAAGGTTACATTATCCATTTTATTCTTCTGTAACAAGTAAGATTCTTCTGTATTTGATGCCTTTATTTGTCTAACAGCTTTATGTTTTTCTCTCATTACATCCTATATTTTCAAATTTAACTCAGACACAAAAAATGACCTCTGAGCTGTTATACTATTAATTCATTTTAAGGAAATTTTCTCACTTAACTGAGATAGAAAAAGAAAACTTTCAAACTTTCCTTATTTCCTGATGCCTGACATTGTGCTTTAAGCCTTAAGTAAAAACTCAGGAACAACATCTTTTTGGCGCCATTGTCGGGGATGGAGAAACGAAGTGATTTTTCCCTTGGAGAATGGCATTGGTAAGCTTCTCTCTTTGATAGTGAATAAGGATTGAATACATTATAAGGCTTAATTTTTATTTTTCACTTGGCGACTCCATAATTAATAAACTGGCATTCGATCAAAGGAATACAAGACAAAACCCTAATGATAGGTAGACCACACATGTTTCCAACCCTGAAAAAAATTTAAAACCAAGGGGATACCTTAAGCAAACCACTGCATCCATAAGTAAAGTTTACCAACCTAAACACACACAGTCTAATGCTAAGGTTCCACTTGAACCATTAACTCTGCAAGAAGTTTCCACCTAAATCCTTTTTAGAGAAATGTCGGCTGATAGAATTGAAGCCGAAATCATAAACCCCAAATTGGTTTTATTCGAGATAAAGGCCGAAACTGATTCAAATACCCCTTTTGATAATAAAGGTAAAGGGATCATATCAATATCTTATTCAATCTATATTCCATCATTTCCCGAAGTAAAGAGTCCAATTTATCTACGTATTGAATAATATATCTTACACTCTGATTCGACTCTTGCTGGTTCTCCCGTTTATATATCCTACAAGTCTGAAGAACCTAGTCCTCGTCTCTCGTTTCCCTACTTTCTAGATTTTTTGTCCCCTGACAGTCAAATCCCAGAACCCCTTTCATGTCATCCTGAAGTAACCGAAAGGTCACTACACATCTTTGAAAAACCCCTTTACAATATCCAAGTCTCATCCCCTAGATTACCAATGGTTGTGGCTAGTAGAGGTGTTGCCAGAGGAGGTGGTGTCAGAGGTGGAGGAGGACATGGTGCAAGAGGAGGAGGTGGTCAAGGACCACCTCCACCTCCTAGTATCTTCACTAAAGTAGCTGATATATATGCTCCTTTGGTCCTCCCATTTCCCCTCCACAACTTACCCGAAAACTATATGAAAAAATTGCCAAAATTCACAGGAGAGGGAGACCTAACTGCGACTAAACATATAAATTTCTTTGATCAATTCGTCGATATCCTTGGCCTCAAGCATGAAGACATATATTCAAGGCTCCTATTCCAAAATTTTGAAGGGAATGTGAGACCCTAGTTCCGAGGACTGCCAGAAGGTTCAATAGGATCATATGACGAGTTAGAAAGTGCCTTTCTCAGACAATGGGGAGAGAGAAAAGATCGCCTTTATTATTTAATCGAATTTGGAGCTTTAATAAAGAAAAAATCAGAAACAGTTCTTGAATTCACACAAATGTTTAATAAATTATATAACAAGATCCCAGCTGACGTTAAACCTTCCCAACCTGCAACAAAAGTAACTTTTGTCGGGGCTTTTGAACCTGATTTTTCTCTATTATTGAGAGAAAGGAGAGTTGTTGACCTTACTATAATGAAAGATGATGTTGTAGAGATTGAGTCAAATATGATGGCATTGGTAAAGTTAAAAACTAAAGTCGAAACGAGAAATAAAGAGACTAGACGATTTAGATAACAAGCATGACCCTCTAGATCTGGGAGGTCCTCAGAAGATAAGATGGATGATATGGAAAAAATAATTAAAGAATTATCAAACAAAATTTCGAAGATGAAACTGGATCAATATATAGAAGATTAATTCGCTAGAAAATATTTTAGGAAGAACCATAACTCCCAAACACAACAAAGACCAATTAAAAATGAAGATCAAAAGATTCAGACTCCCTTTAAAAACAATTTTTTTTATAGGAGGAGATGGCATACAAGAGTTTGAGGAGTTAGAAGAAGATATGAATAATATTGGCGATGATTTCCAACAACCTCATCTAACGAGAAAATATTATGAAACATCTTTAAACGTAGAATATTGGTCTAATAATGATGATAGCGTAAATATCACAAAAGATTTTTCTTATCAAGGAATCATCGATAGTATAATGGTTGAGCTCCAACAGAATTATAATTTGATGCATAGAAATAGAAATATGGCAATTGCCCAACCAAAGATAATCTTGTCAAGAGGGGAAGCGGACAAGGCATCTCACAAAGATGCTAAAAGATAGACCGTTAAAACAAAGGTTGCTGACACACAGTCTGCCAAGACAAAAACAGTTAAAACACAGACTACGAAAGAAAAAACAACTAAAACAAAAGAAAAAACTACCAATAAATCAGAAAGAAGGGAGATAGAGACCCAAACCAGAGAGGCTGATAAAGTAGCGGTAAATTCCAGTCTAGAAAATGAGATTAATAAGATCAAGATTCTTGTACCTCTGGTCGAACTGGCGAAAAAACCTACATACAGAAAACAAATTGCCAAAATGATAAATTTTTCGTATATTGAAAGTCAGACTAATGTTATAAATCTAAAAGATGATAAACCGAATATAGTGTTTGGTCCACGTTTTGAAGGTACCAAACATTTTGTTGCTCCTTTCTACATTACGCTAATTGTGCATGATCATTTACTCCATAATTGCATGTTGGTTTCTGGAGCCTCCCACAATGTGATTCCTAAAGCTATCATGGATAGACTTGGTCTCTAAATTACCATACCATACGAAGATCTTTATTCTTTTCATTCAATAAAATTTAAATGTCTAGGTATGATTAAAGATTTAGTGGTTAATCTTGCACAAATTCATGTAAAAGGTGTTATGATGGATGTGGTTTTTGTTGATATCCCTCCGAAGTATGGTATGTTGTTATCTAGGTCTTGGGGTGCTAATATTGGAGGATCCCTTCAACTCGACATGACATACGCTACAATCTCGATCTTTAACGGGTAGTTCACCCGCTTGTACAGAGAAACAAGGCTGGCATATACAGTAAGTGATCTATTGAATCAAAATAATTACCCTATGTATGTCATAGATCATGATTTAGGAAATTTTATACTATCGATTGATGATGATTTAGAAGAATGTATAGGATAAAATTATACAGAAAAAAAAAATTTTGAAAAAAAAAATGAAAATGTAAATAAGATTGGAGTTTGGAAAATGTATTTTGATGGTGCTTCATCATGTGAAGGAGCAGGAGCTGGAGTGTTGTTTGTGGCAGACAAGGATGAGTTTATTATTCTCTTCTCTTACATATTACAATGGGATATCGATTACACCAACAATGTATGTGAATATGAAACCCTGGTCTTGGGATTAGAAGCTACCAGAAAGTTGAAAATTGAAAACCTAATTGTTTATGGTGACACGGAATTGATTGTAAAATAGATAAAGCAGTAGTACTAGGCCAAAAACCCAAGGTTGAGATCCTACAAAAATTGTGTCTGGGATCTGATTGAGAATTTTTTCTCATCATCTAATATCCACCACATTCCTATAGTTGAAAATCAACAGGTCGATTCCTTGGCCAAAAATGTTGTGACGTTTGTACCTCCTACTGTCCTCAAACTAAAATATCATATAGATACTAGGCACAAACCATCAATACCAAACAATATACAACACTGGCAGGTATTCGAAGATGACGAGAAAATCAGACAATTCTTAGTAATTGTGGACGAATTTGCTGAAACCCATATTGATCAGGAAAATCAGAATGATCATGTTTGGATTATGCAGGGAGGTGAAGATCCTTAGGAGTTTCAATATAAGATTGCAAATCACTGCATGCTTGTACTAAAAAAATAATTAGATCCCTAAGGGTCTGATTCCTCTAGAGAGATTATTTTATCATGATGACATTCCCTTAAAGTCTAGTTTACAACCTCAGCCTGAAGAGGTTGAAGACTGTGATATAGGCACCAAGGAAACTCCTAAGCTGGTAAAAATATCTAAATACCTCCCCCCTGAAGTAAAAAGAAAATATGTCAAAGTGCTTAAACAGTACAAGGACGTTTTTTCCTAGTCCTATGATGAATTAAGAACTTCCGATACCACCATAATTGAACGCAAGATTCATCTGAAGTAGGGTGTTAAATCGTTTAGGCAGAAGCTTATTAATACCGCCTGTAATAGAAAAGGAGGTAAAGAAACTCCTGAATGCTAAAATCATTATTCCACTCGGATACTCCAAATGGGTAGTCAATCTAGTACCGGTAATAAAGAAGAATGGTGAAATCATACTGTGTGTAGATTTCGAAAATTTAAACAAATCATCCCTCAAAGATAATTATCCATTACATAAAATGGATCATGTATTGGAAAAAGTGGTTGGGGAAAATAGAATGTCCATGATTGATGGATTTTTGGGCTATAATCAAATTGTAGTCCACAAGGATGATAAATAAAAAACCACGTTCACCACCCCATGGGGTACCTTTATGTATGACAAAATTCCATTTGGTTTCATGAACACAGGTGTGTTGGCCCTTGACCAAGTTTTGGGAATTTCTTGGTCATGATGACCTATTTTGGAACTTCGACAACCTGTCGAAGGAGGAGCACAAGATGAAGCGGAGACCAAGGGATCTCAGACCCTTTTTGGGTTTTTGGGAATATGTAACGGGAAGGGGATGTAGGCCCATGGGTTTACTCGTGTTTAGGCCTATTTTGGATGTATATATAGATGTCTATGCCATATAGAGAAGTAGTGGATAATATATCTATGTGATGTAGGCTAAGTGTCAAGAGTTGGATCTATATGATCAAGTCTTTGTGCATTCTGTGTAATACTTGTAGAGCTGAGTGAAAGTCCCTGTGTGATACGATAAAAGGATTAGTGTTGTAACACAAGGAAGAGGGATCTAGAGAGCTGTGTATATCTTCTATCCTATGTGGGGTAAGGGTTTTGAGGCTCTGTGCTTGTAACCGATTGACTGAAGACTATAAACAAGAAGAGTTGGTGGACGTATCCCCAGGAGAGGGGTGAACCAAGTAAATCCTGTGTTATGATGCTTTGTGCTTGTCTTAATGAGTTTATGTCTTCTTTTTCTAAGTTCTTTGATGTAGTTGGATAGATATACTTGATTTGTGCTTATTATATGTGGGAATGTTAGATCTGATCTACATGACTATTCTTTATGCTTAATCAGATCTGTTTACCTATGCTAAGTGCTTGGATACAATAGGTTAATGTGAATATTGTGAGGCTCTGTTTTATCCACGAAGTAGATAACGATTGTATATTAAGGAAATGAAGGTGCTAAGTAATTTATTAAAGTGTTATAATCATAGATTTGTGTAATAGCTAAGGTTGCAGACACTTGAGTCCTGCAACCACCCTTGCCTCTACCTCGGGTGAGACTTCATATGCTTCGTAGGTGTTGTCGAAAGGGCCGGTAGTTAGGGTTTTGTTGGTGCGTTTTTGTAGCATTGAACCCTGGGTCTGCCCCTGTGCCAACAAATGGTTCTGTTGTTAGGACCCGAAATTGTGATTGTTGGGAACTACGAAAGGAGAAGATTTGTGCAAAGATCCATCCTGAAACTGTGAAAGATCCGTGTGTAGATCTATTTCCCTAGTACACAGTATTCTACTTGACTTATAAAGATCTGTGCTAAAGAAAGAAGGTTAGATCTGAAGGAAAGAAGCAAGATATGAATGCTTGGCACTCTAAGAAAGGTAAAATTAAGAATTTCTGATTAAAAGAGGTAAGATCTGTAATCTCGGTGCTCTGATAAAGGTAAGAATAGTTAAAAAAATTTAGATATGAAATCTTTGTGCTCTGTAAAAGTAAGATAAGTGAAATTTTTTCATTTCTAGAGTATGGATATGGGTATGATTGATAGATTCTATCCTAACTTAAAAAATAGGGCACTAATAGATGAAAGAAGGTTTGATATGAATAGATCTTATAAGAATCATGAAAGATATGTTATGTCTATGCATAGAAAAAATGTTTGGACTAACAAATGGATGCAGGATCCTAGAAAGAAACTTTTGTAGGTTAGTTCATACAATCCTAGCATGTAGTATAGAAGAGGTTGGGGATCATTTAAAAGAAAGAGAGGATTAACCCTCTATTACAGTTGCATAAGACCGGGACATTTGGCTAAGGAATTCCCTAGAGGAAGACCTAGTTGTCTTTGTTGTAAGGCTATGGACTATGAAGTGTTGGATTTCCCTAGAATGATTGCTAAGATTGAAAGTATGAACATAAGACAAGAAAACCCTAAGGCAGATCCATAAACTAAGGCTATAGAAGAACCATGTAAAGAATTAGAGAAGGCATTACTACAGATGAAAGACACCTTGGATGACCATCGACATGTTAGGCTATCAGAGATTTTTAAAGACAAGGAATGCCTTGAAGAAAGAGTAGGGGGCTTCGACATTAACTATGTTCTAGATGAGGACACACGAGTGAATATCATGACAGAAAGAACTTGGGAGGCTATAGGACGGCCTGCTACAATCCATTCATGAGGAGGAATAGGACTATTCAGAGGAAAGTTGGTAAACTTATGTGGGAAGCTCGCTCAGATACCTATGAATGTTAATGGAACTTCGACAGAGGAAGATTTTGAGATTATTAAGTTTATTGAAGACAATGCCCCATTGACCATGTTAATAGGAAAACCTTGGATTGACAGAGCTCAAGCTAGATGAAAGGAAGAAGAAGAAGCCTCAGAGTAGAAGAAACAAGACTTAAAATATTTCATGGCTAGAAGGATTGCACAATTGATTAAAGAACAAGAGAACAGATCGAAGCTAGTTGTCACTAGAAACATTGATGTCAAAGCTACAAGAACATTAGGAGACCCATAGAAGACTGAAGTACTTACTCCAGATAAAGAAGAGGTATTACCCATGAATCCTAGGAAATAATCTCAACATTGCGCAATGACTATGTTAAAATATGAAATGAATCAAAATGGAAAAGAGACTAACGAGACGAAGATCACTGGAAAGAAGGCTAGAAAGATAAGTGAGAAGAGGGATAAGATTGAAAGGTTACAGAAGATTCCAGAGGGAACTTTGCAGAAAGAAAATTTGAAGAATTGGAGCTTCGTCGGGATATCAGAACAGTGACACATGGCACTTTGCCATGGTGAAGCATTATAGTCATTGGGGCCGACATATCCATTCGACTTCCACTCCGAATGGACAGAAAATAAATAAAGTTTAGTCATCAAACTGTTGGACCACGCCATAACAAATCAAACAAGAGTTAATAGGGGCTCATAACCATTGCACGCAAACCGTTGCTGAGTTTCCTACTTATCCCTTCACGCCATGCACGGAGAACACTTTTGCTAACTGATAATTTGAAGCCCTCAGATTGAACGAATTGCATACACTGATCATTATGCCCTTGCTATTATGCCAGTACTGTTTCTAAGTTCATCGCGACCCCGATAATTTTAATCTTGAGAGCGTATGTTCGACGATCTCACTGTAGTTGAAGAATCAGAGACAAAATTTCTCCTCAACTTAATGACTGAAAGATTCATGTCAGAGAAAGGAGTGTCTATAGGTGTACACACCTCTTCAACAAGAGGACTATAGGCCTCTCCATCCACTGCTCGAGTCGAACCATCCCGACCAGCTGATGAGAAGAAAACGAAGCACAGAGACGATATCATGAATGATAAGTTGATTATGAGCATCCTACCTACCTATCTACCACCTCTGAGTGGCGCAATAAATTGAGACAATGTGCCCAGAGACTTTGAATATGCGTTGGTCACTGCGTACCTTTCAAAAGAGGTGCGCATAGTTCGTGCTGACCAGGATAAGCTCGCAGCATTGAAGTTTAGCGACTTCCACCTCGACGAAAGGAAGGTTTACAACATTATTTCCCTACATAAGTATCTGAAGAGAACAAAAGGAAACAACTCAAATATTACCCCTCAGTAATGGACCCAAAACCTCGTGCAGTCCACCCTANACATACGCTACAATCTCGATCTTTAACGGGCAGTTCACCTGCCTGTACAGAGAAACAAGGCTAGCATATACAGTAAGTGATCTGTTGAATCAAAATAATTACCCTGTGTATGTCATAGATCAGGATTTAGGAAATTTTATACTATCGATTGATGATGATTTAGAAGAATGTATAGGATAAAATTATACAGAAAAAGAAAAAATTGAAAAAACAAATGAAAATGTAAATAAGATTGGAGTTTGGAAAATGTATTTCGATGGTGCTTCATCATGTGAAGGAGCAGGAGCTGGAGTGTTGTTTGTGGCAGACGAGGATGAGTTTATTATTCTCTTCTCTTACATATTACAATGGGATATCGATTACACCAACAATGTATGTGAATATGAAGCCCTGGTCTTGGGATTAGAAGCTACTAGAAAGTTGAAAATTGAAAACCTAATTGTTTATGGTGACACAGAATTGATTGTAAAATAGATAAAGCAGTAGTACTAGGCCAAAAACCCAAGGTTGAGATCCTACAAAAATTGTGTCTGGGATCTGATTGATAATTTTTTCTCATCATCTAATATCCACCACATTCCCATAGTTGAAAATCAATAGGTCGATTCCTTGGCCAAAAATGTTGTGACGTTTGTACCTCCTACTGTCCTCAAACTAAAATATCATATAGATACTAGGCACAAACCATCAATACCAAACAATATACAACACTGGCAGGTATTCGAAGATGACGAGAAAATCAGACAATTCTTAGTAATTGTGGACGAATTTGCTGAAACCCATATTGATCAGGAAAATCAGAATGATCATGTTTGGATTATGCAGGGAGGTGAAGATCCTTAGGAGTTTCAATATAAGATTGCAAATCACTGCATGCTTGTACTAAAAAAATAATTAGATCCCTAAGGGTCTGATTCCTCTAGAGAGATTATTTTATCATGATGACATTCCCTTAAAGTCTAGTTTACAACCTCAGCCTGAAGAGGTTGAAGACTGTGATATAGGCACCAAGGAAACTCCTAAGCTGGTAAAAATATCTAAATACCTCCCCCCTGAAGTAAAAAGAAAATATGTCAAAGTGCTTAAACAGTACAAGGACGTTTTTTCCTAGTCCTATGATGAATTAAGAACTTCCGATACCACCATAATTGAACGCAAGATTCATCTGAAGTAGGGTGTTAAATCGTTTAGGCAGAAGCTTATTAATACCGCCTGTAATAGAAAAGGAGGTAAAGAAACTCCTGAATGCTAAAATCATTATTCCACTCGGATACTCCAAATGGGTAGTCAATCTAGTACCGGTAATAAAGAAGAATGGTGAAATCATACTGTGTGTAGATTTCGAAAATTTAAACAAATCATCCCTCAAAGATAATTATCCATTACATAAAATGGATCATGTATTGGAAAAAGTGGTTGGGGAAAATAGAATGTCCATGATTGATGGATTTTTGGGCTATAATCAAATTGTAGTCCACAAGGATGATAAATAAAAAACCACGTTCACCACCCCATGGGGTACCTTTATGTATGACAAAATTCCATTTGGTTTCATGAACACAGGTGTGTTGGCCCTTGACCAAGTTTTGGGAATTTCTTGGTCATGATGACCTATTTTGGAACTTCGACAACCTGTCGAAGGAGGAGCACAAGATGAAGCGGAGACCAAGGGATCTCAGACCCTTTTTGGGTTTTTGGGAATATGTAACGGGAAGGGGATGTAGGCCCATGGGTTTACTCGTGTTTAGGCCTATTTTGGATGTATATATAGATGTCTATGCCATATAGAGAAGTAGTGGATAATATATCTATGTGATGTAGGCTAAGTGTCAAGAGTTGGATCTATATGATCAAGTCTTTGTGCATTCTGTGTAATACTTGTAGAGCTGAGTGAAAGTCCCTGTGTGATACGATAAAAGGATTAGTGTTGTAACACAAGGAAGAGGGATCTAGAGAGCTGTGTATATCTTCTATCCTATGTGGGGTAAGGGTTTTGAGGCTCTGTGCTTGTAACCGATTGACTGAAGACTATAAACAAGAAGAGTTGGTGGACGTATCCCCAGGAGAGGGGTGAACCAAGTAAATCCTGTGTTATGATGCTTTGTGCTTGTCTTAATGAGTTTATGTCTTCTTTTTCTAAGTTCTTTGATGTAGTTGGATAGATATACTTGATTTGTGCTTATTATATGTGGGAATGTTAGATCTGATCTACATGACTATTCTTTATGCTTAATCAGATCTGTTTACCTATGCTAAGTGCTTGGATACAATAGGTTAATGTGAATATTGTGAGGCTCTGTTTTATCCACGAAGTAGATAACGATTGTATATTAAGGAAATGAAGGTGCTAAGTAATTTATTAAAGTGTTATAATCATAGATTTGTGTAATAGCTAAGGTTGCAGACACTTGAGTCCTGCAACCACCCTTGCCTCTACCTCGGGTGAGACTTCATATGCTTCGTAGGTGTTGTCGAAAGGGCCGGTAGTTAGGGTTTTGTTGGTGCGTTTTTGTAGCATTGAACCCTGGGTCTGCCCCTGTGCCAACAAATGGTTCTGTTGTTAGGACCCGAAATTGTGATTGTTGGGAACTACGAAAGGAGAAGATTTGTGCAAAGATCCATCCTGAAACTGTGAAAGATCCGTGTGTAGATCTATTTCCCTAGTACACAGTATTCTACTTGACTTATAAAGATCTGTGCTAAAGAAAGAAGGTTAGATCTGAAGGAAAGAAGCAAGATATGAATGCTTGGCACTCTAAGAAAGGTAAAATTAAGAATTTCTGATTAAAAGAGGTAAGATCTGTAATCTCGGTGCTCTGATAAAGGTAAGAATAGTTAAAAAAATTTAGATATGAAATCTTTGTGCTCTGTAAAAGTAAGATAAGTGAAATTTTTTCATTTCTAGAGTATGGATATGGGTATGATTGATAGATTCTATCCTAACTTAAAAAATAGGGCACTAATAGATGAAAGAAGGTTTGATATGAATAGATCTTATAAGAATCATGAAAGATATGTTATGTCTATGCATAGAAAAAATGTTTGGACTAACAAATGGATGCAGGATCCTAGAAAGAAACTTTTGTAGGTTAGTTCATACAATCCTAGCATGTAGTATAGAAGAGGTTGGGGATCATTTAAAAGAAAGAGAGGATTAACCCTCTATTACAGTTGCATAAGACCGGGACATTTGGCTAAGGAATTCCCTAGAGGAAGACCTAGTTGTCTTTGTTGTAAGGCTATGGACTATGAAGTGTTGGATTTCCCTAGAATGATTGCTAAGATTGAAAGTATGAACATAAGACAAGAAAACCCTAAGGCAGATCCATAAACTAAGGCTATAGAAGAACCATGTAAAGAATTAGAGAAGGCATTACTACAGATGAAAGACACCTTGGATGACCATCGACATGTTAGGCTATCAGAGATTTTTAAAGACAAGGAATGCCTTGAAGAAAGAGTAGGGGGCTTCGACATTAACTATGTTCTAGATGAGGACACACGAGTGAATATCATGACAGAAAGAACTTGGGAGGCTATAGGACGGCCTGCTACAATCCATTCATGAGGAGGAATAGGACTATTCAGAGGAAAGTTGGTAAACTTATGTGGGAAGCTCGCTCAGATACCTATGAATGTTAATGGAACTTCGACAGAGGAAGATTTTGAGATTATTAAGTTTATTGAAGACAATGCCCCATTGACCATGTTAATAGGAAAACCTTGGATTGACAGAGCTCAAGCTAGATGAAAGGAAGAAGAAGAAGCCTCAGAGTAGAAGAAACAAGACTTAAAATATTTCATGGCTAGAAGGATTGCACAATTGATTAAAGAACAAGAGAACAGATCGAAGCTAGTTGTCACTAGAAACATTGATGTCAAAGCTACAAGAACATTAGGAGACCCATAGAAGACTGAAGTACTTACTCCAGATAAAGAAGAGGTATTACCCATGAATCCTAGGAAATAATCTCAACATTGCGCAATGACTATGTTAAAATATGAAATGAATCAAAATGGAAAAGAGACTAACGAGACGAAGATCACTGGAAAGAAGGCTAGAAAGATAAGTGAGAAGAGGGATAAGATTGAAAGGTTACAGAAGATTCCAGAGGGAACTTTGCAGAAAGAAAATTTGAAGAATTGGAGCTTCGTCGGGATATCAGAACAGTGACACATGGCACTTTGCCATGGTGAAGCATTATAGTCATTGGGGCCGACATATCCATTCGACTTCCACTCCGAATGGACAGAAAATAAATAAAGTTTAGTCATCAAACTGTTGGACCACGCCATAACAAATCAAACAAGAGTTAATAGGGGCTCATAACCATTGCACGCAAACCGTTGCTGAGTTTCCTACTTATCCCTTCACGCCATGCACGGAGAACACTTTTGCTAACTGATAATTTGAAGCCCTCAGATTGAACGAATTGCATACACTGATCATTATGCCCTTGCTATTATGCCAGTACTGTTTCTAAGTTCATCGCGACCCCGATAATTTTAATCTTGAGAGCGTATGTTCGACGATCTCACTGTAGTTGAAGAATCAGAGACAAAATTTCTCCTCAACTTAATGACTGAAAGATTCATGTCAGAGAAAGGAGTGTCTATAGGTGTACACACCTCTTCAACAAGAGGACTATAGGCCTCTCCATCCACTGCTCGAGTCGAACCATCCCGACCAGCTGATGAGAAGAAAACGAAGCACAGAGACGATATCATGAATGATAAGTTGATTATGAGCATCCTACCTACCTATCTACCACCTCTGAGTGGCGCAATAAATTGAGACAATGTGCCCAGAGACTTTGAATATGCGTTGGTCACTGCGTACCTTTCAAAAGAGGTGCGCATAGTTCGTGCTGACCAGGATAAGCTCGCAGCATTGAAGTTTAGCGACTTCCACCTCGACGAAAGGAAGGTTTACAACATTATTTCCCTACATAAGTATCTGAAGAGAACAAAAGGAAACAACTCAAATATTACCCCTCAGTAATGGACCCAAAACCTCGTGCAGTCCACCCTACTGAATGTTATGAAGATTATGCACTTCGGGCGACACCAGGAGGTGAACGCATGCATAAAATTATTGTTGTATTTATATCATGTAGGTTATTTGTGGTTGAACCACCTCATCACAGTGTATCTGACATTGATCAATCGAATCACAGGGCTAAGCATGCAAGGCCCTGACCCATAGGATTTCTACGGCGGAAAGATCGCGGATCATGCTCTCACATAGAGGATAAATGATACTTATGGAGATGTAGAGAAGGGCACGTGAGGATACAAGGTATCCTCTATCCAGAGTGGCGTAGTGCACCTATCCTATCAATTGATTGCAGGGAAATTAGTTTGCAAGAACCGGCCCACCCAAGAAACCGGATTTGTAGTCGACCTCCCAGAGAAGTGCGCGGAGGGCCTACACATGAATTGGGTGAAGTACTTGGTGAACCCGTTAGAACTGAACTGCAAGGAAGTGCAAGACCAAGGATATGAGTTCCACTTCATTTGGCTTCTCATATTAATCACGTTCATTGCATGGGAGATGCAGGAAGGTGCAACCTTCCCAGACATCGAGCCCTTTGAACCATTAGCCACAAATTTTAGTACCCTGTGGTACTCCAACAATATAAACAAGTAGTGGAAATCAAATGTCATCTTCCACACTTATGACACCCAGTTGAAGACTGCTATCCATTCCAAGCCTCTTATAACCCCGAACACACTCCACGGGTTTAGACCCTTGATGAAATTCAATGCGGACCGCCATTTCATCTATATCACATCACACACTGATGAGCATACATAATAGTTGTAGTCATACTACAAACTGATCGAGGAATACTTAGAAGATATTACCAAGGAATGGTCGGTGGACCTCCTTGTTTAGGTGGACCCCACAGAGCTATCTTATATCAACAGTCCAGAAGCAGCGCACGATACACCTAGACCGAGCAAGACCAAGAAAAATGAAGAAGCCCAAGATGTCCACAGTACCTCGACAAAGACTTCTTCTATCTCACCTGAGCAAGGAGGTGATGAAGAAGAGATAAATGGCATAGAAGTTGAATAGAATAAAGGCGAGGTTACATCGCCTAGAGATGAGGAGGACCCCTCGAAGAAAAGGAAGGTTTCCCCTCTGAAACCTTCCTCAAGGAAAAAATTGAAAGCAGCCAGGACTAATTTTGAGACCACCCTCACTTCATACAACTTCGACTTCATCGTCGCATCACTGAACAATGCTTCACTGGAGATAGAAGAGAAGCATGAATCTAAGAACGAGGAGGTGTTCAGTTAGATCAAGGTTGAACTTCAAGAAGTGTAGCAGGCACTATAGTCCAGCTGCGTAGTTTCTACTGCGCCTCTATCAGCAGGAACACCAGAAACAGGAGATGAGCCAGCTCAACTCCACTGGATCGTTGATACAGTCAAATATCGCCTTCGATGAGAACGGGAGGAGATAGCACAAGCCACCCAGGATTTGGTGCAAGTATAGGAAGACCTTCTAGAGTAATGTAGTACTGTTGAAACTGAGAAGCTTACTCTGCAAGAGAGGTTCGATAAAGAAAAATCTCAGCTACATAAAGAAAAGGAACAGTTGCTCACAGAGTAACTTGAAGTTAAGGAAATGGTTCACAGAGCACTTTTCTCTGTGACAATCATTGAAGTAAAGGCCGAAGAATGAGTTCCATAGAAGGTGGCACAACTTGAAGATTGATCTGAAAATAGGGGGTTGACTTGTTATTCTATTCAAGCACCCTCTACTTCATTAAAATAAAATTTTCAGGACCTTGCTCAATGTGTTAAAATATGCAAGATAACTTATGTGTCAATTTCATGCTTCTTTTAAATGTTCATGTGTGAGGAAATTTTCCTTTAAATGGTTAAATATGTGTTTTAAATAAATACACAACAATCATAACTTGCAGCAAATAAATCATCAAACTCACAACAATAACAAGATGATAAATGAGTTCACCCCTCTCTGGGCTACATCTCCTTGAGCCTCCATCAATGGACTTGGCTCTTTGGGATTAATTTGTCAAAGATTATTTTACAAGCTGGTGCTCAACTCCAATGGATTTTTTTACTATACCATTGGGTTCAAAATACATAAAAACCCCAAAAATGACTAATAGAACTCTGAAAACGGATCATGGCTCACCCAGGCATGACCTCTTCTACATGTGGCCTTAAGCTTCCCTAAGCTTCCTTGTGGAAAAAACACCTGTAAAAGTCCTCAAATGCCTATAAAACCTATCCCAATGTGTTCAAAGCATAACAATTAGCCAAAAATGACTATTCAGTCACAGAAAATAGACTTGTGCTCATCTGAGCATGACCTCAATCAATGAGGGCTTCAAGCTCCCTAGAGCTTCCTGAAACTTCAACGGTGAAAAAATTGCAAAATAAGTCTTGAAATTCCTTTGAAAATAGTGCCAATGGATTCAGAACATCTAAAAACCCCTAGCTAGGCTTTTTCGGCACCTCATTTGGCAAAAAAATGAAGAAGATAGGCCTCCTGCCATTTTCTACCTTCAAGCTTGTTGTCTCTGGTTCACCAAAATGCACCTCTATGTTGCCAACCTAGCTCATGCACTCATTTCCATGCTAAAACCTAGCACTGGTGCATAACCTAAAAATGGGAAAAACTATCGAACAGTTAACAGAACTAAGCCCCTAACCACAGAGGTGTTGGGCGCATGGGCCATGTGACCAAGTCTTAATGTGCAAAAATTAGGCACATTTACATGATTGAACCCAGGCATGACATGTGGTGGGCGCGTGGGTTGGAGGACCATTTAAACAAAAATGCACGTGCAAGTGTGGCATGGTCATATGGGCAGACATATGAAACTAGGGGCTAGGGCTAAGCCCCAACCTGGACCCCACTCCAAACTACAATTTGTACAAATTTAAATATATGTTAAATCGTATATATAATAAGTAATATATGGTGGTGCACTAGTTGCACGGCCTTTTCCAAAGTTTTTTCTATTGTGGGAGGTCCGAGGTGCCATTTCCACCGACTCCATATATTTTTACCACCCAAACTTAACATGGTATAATTTAAGTAAAATTTAAAACATACATTGTTAAGACCCAATGGCATGGCACATTGGTTATTTGAAATTGCCAAGACTTTGGATGTAGGTGGAGGTCCAAGGTTTGAATCCCACAGACTCTAATAACCTTTTACCACCATTACCAGAAAACAGGATGCCATGTGGCAGCCCATGTCTAGGCCACGTGGCACCATACAACCAACCAAAAACTGCCACATGTCACAATATCATTCGTCCAAAATATGCCAATAAATGAATGCCATGTCACCAACTGCCACCTCAGTGTATGGACATGACACATCATCGTACAACCTTTTCCATGTCAGCATCCGTACAGACTGTACGGATTGTATAGTCAGCATAATTTTTTTTTGCTTGTTTGACGATTTGAATAGAATGCGATATCTCACTCATCCGACATCTGTTTGAACCCATTTGAGTTGCGTTGGGTTTGTGACGATGAGGGCTACGCACCCGTTCGTTTTGAGGCAATTCCAAGAAATTTGATTTTTGAGCAAAATTTTGACCCCTGGTCCAGATTTTGATCACGCCTTCCCACTAAAAGGCTTTTGGACCCACAAAAGATTATGATTATCTACCTGAGCTTCAATAGTCTTCTTCTTCCAAGTTATATCCATTTATTCTACTTGAAAAGTCTTTTTGACAATCACCTGGATACCTTGACATGCCTTGCACTGCAACTGGCTATGTCCCTCAACCACTGTCCTCTGGTTGTTGCCGACCCATTGTTCTCTTTGTGCTTGGAAGAATGCCAACCTTCCCACTGAGAATCAAGTCCCTCTTGTGAACTCTTTGGCATCAAAACAATTCACTCTACAATGGCTGCAAAAACTTTCCTGCGACATCTTGTCACAAACCAAAAAAAACCATCAATCTTGAAAACAAATTTATACAATACTGAAAATGATGCCAACAAAGTCTTTTTGCTCTTTAAGAAAATGGTCACATCTTGTACTTCATCAAAGAACATGGTGTTTTCCTACATCTTGGTGTACTCAAAATCGACTTACAAGCCAACAAAGACCGTCGACTAAACATAAGTTGAAAAACATGATCGACACAACATAATCATTAGGACAACATTGACACAAGTCGAGACTCATTTGGAACATATCAAACTTTTGAATGACAAGTCGAAATTCATGATACACAATCATGTTACAATCATGAGTCACTCATAATGAACTATCACCAAATTCATTGTTTACACACACACAAAAACACATGCATGTGCATGACTCTTCAACTCTCCTTCAAGTACAAACATAGGTACATGAACCTGAAACATGTGGGTACATTAGAGCTGAATATGAAAAAGATATATGGCTTTAACAAGTGAGCATCATACCCCTCTTTTACATCCTCCTGTCGAAGTTGTGCAACAAACAAGAATGCCTTCAAACGAATTGCATTCACATGCAACTTGCATCATACAAGTTGTGATAAACTGCTGCAACTTTTCATAATCTCCATAAATGCATACATAAGGCTGAAATGTGCATCTACAATAGAAAAAAGAAAGCCTTACTTTCTCAAGAAATATAACCATTTCTTACCAAGCCAAATCAATGGTGATTTTTTCTGCTAAAAATCGTCTTCATGTGAATCATCTTGACTCACATCAATGATGGAATCTCCTCTTCCATTCTTGCCAATCTCTTTATTCATCCGCCTCTTGTGATGTGGATGAGTGGTTGGATGCAATGTCCAACATTGGTCAATGATATGACCCCGCTT
>JZKD02S2010511.1:22023-38551 GCA_000966675.3 Picea glauca
GATGCGCTAGGCTAGGGCGCACTGGTCTATCCGAAAATTAGGTCAATCCCTTCACTTAAGGTGCCTCAACGAGAGGATTAGGGTTTCTGCAACTGCACCTGCTAGTAACCCTAGCAGCAGTGCTTTGGTGACTGCTCCTACTAGAAACCCTAGCGGTGGTTCTTCAACGAGCTTAATATCCTTATGGCTATGCTCCCTTCCAGTGGTTAGACTGAATGGAGGTGTGGGTCCATAACCTGTTAGAATATAATGGATGTGCTCGTTTTACCATCGACGATATCACTATTGTCACCCAACCATAGCCGAAGCCACCGTCCGAGCACCTTAACTTTGACAGGGAATCATTCTGGAAGCAAACCCTAGGCTAGATAGCCAAACAAAGGGTAGCGCACCTTTCTCCAAGGATAGCGCACCAAACAAGAGCTGATCAGATAGTCCAAACCATAACCAAGAGATAGTCCAAGCCAAAACCGAAATCTGCTAGTTGCAGCAGCTGCAACGACAGCTCTCCTCCAAACTTGCGCACAAATTGGGCAACTGCAGTGCGCACAAGTGTTGCTCTGCAATTTTGAGAATGCCTGTCAGAATGAAGAGTGGCCTCTTGTATTTATACTGATTCTAGCTAACTACCTTGGCTGACTTCTCATTCTGGGTGCCTATTTACTTAATATATAATATTTCTTCTGGTTGACTTCTTCTCTTGTAGGCTAATAACCTAATATCAATTACCCTCTTGAGCTGTCTTCTAGGGTTATTAGCCAACTCATTAGGGTTTATTCTTGCTTAGCGGAATATTCTATTCTCGTCAGGTTTACACGTGGAGGTAAATACCTCCCGCAGCTACCATAATATCAACAAAGACTTAGTCTGAAATTTTCGGCCCCCTTGTGCACTTGTTTTATGGCTAAGTTATGAATGGCTAATGGAAGAAGTGATGCGCTAGCCTTGGAAGGTTATTTTCTAGCTCTTGTGGTGGATTGTCTTGGCATTTCTCTTGATCTTGGTATGTTTTTCTACTATTATGCTATCATTTTTTCAAGTTCAATTATTGTTATGCTTGGAGCTAGGTGGGAAGTATAAGGGCATACACACCCACCATAGTCTTCACCATTTTATTGCTTCATCTCATTGATTAAGGGTTTGTTAAGTATAAGGGCATACACCCTCTTAACTTAAACCCTAGCTTAGAGAAACTTTCCCTGGGGAAAAAAAGGGCCTACACCCCCAAGGAGGTAGCTTCTCTAAGCTCCTTGTGACTCCATTAACCCCAATAGTAAAGGCACTAGTCATACCTTTTTGCATTGGAGATATAAAACCATTGCCTTGGGAAACGCAATTTTTGGTCTTTTGAAAGATTTATGGCTTGAAGTTGGTTTGCCTAATTGAGAGGACTCTTCCCCTACAAGGGCGTCCCCTCTCTCCCACTACTTCTTGTTGTTGTTATAGAATTACATCTTCAGCCATTAGGGCTGCAGAAACCCTAACTTACTTGCTTTAATAACTCTCTTATCAACCATTGGATTCCGCCCAAAGTTTGTACACTTACTCTCCTTGGCCTAGCGCACTTTTTGGCAAAGTTTGAGGGGATTTCAATGGCTGATCTTCTTGCTGTAATACATTGAATGTTACAGCCATAAGGCTGATATAATATGCTGCAGACAAGTGTTTACAACAGCCTTACCTTTTATGCTAAGAGTATTGGTTTTTCATCTTGAGTTTAGCTAGTCATTTACTAGTTTTTCTCTTGCATTTTCTACTTGATCTTTAGCATTTATTGAGCAGCTTATAGTATATTTTTCTTGCTGATATATACTGTCATCTATTGCTGCAAATTAGGGACAGCAAGCTTAACTTGCTGATCCAACTAACATATACTATTGCAAGGTATCTTTTCTTGTGTCTCGGGCAGGTAGAATCATCCGAAGAAGCACTATACTTGTGGGGCAGCCATTACTTGACTTATAAGGCATCTCTCCCTACCCTTCATTCCATTTAGACTTGACCTATAGGGGCTTCATTTCCATCCATCTCCATCTCCATCTCAATCCCCCTAGGGTCACCGGGATTGCCTCCCTAGAGTGACCTAGTCACCCTTGAAGTGCGGGACCTACATCAAGGTGACATTGGGTGTAGGATTCCCAAGTTGAAGCACTTGTTCTGTGGTTGGGTCGGGCTTTTCCCCACCTACAACTTGCACTATAACAGGCTTCACAATCTCAGCAAAAATCGGTATAAATCTTCTAATGAAATTAATTTTGCCAAAGAAAGATTGAATTGCCTTTTTATTAAGAGGCAAAGGCACCTGTTGAATTCCTTCTATTTTGGCTAGATCCACTTTCACTCCTTTAGATACAATGTGGCCTAATAACTTTCCCTTATCGACCCCAAAAACAAATTTCTTAGGGTTGAGAGAGATCTTGTATTTCATACATCTCTCAAGTACTTTCCTAAGATGAAGGACATGTGCATTTCTATACTTGGAAAATATTGTTCGATCATCTTGATAAATCGCATTGATCTTACATATTATGTCCTGAAATGCATAGTCGATGGCCCTCTACAGAATGGATCATGTATTGAGCAACCCAAATGGCATCCTGAGATAATGGAAATACCCCATGGTGTTGTGAACATTGTCTTATCTTGATCCTTTTCTACAAGAAGCATCAATTAAATCCTAAAAAACATGGACATCATACCTAATCATGTAACATGTTGCAACAAATGTTCCATATTGGGCATGGATAATTGTCTTTGAGTGACAACTAGTTCAAATTTCCGAAATCAGGACATAGCCTTATTTTCCCCTTCTTTCTTACAGGAACCATATTAGCAACCCACAATGATTCTTGTCTCAAGCATCTTTTATAACTCCTTTATGATTGGTGCAAGCTTCAAGTTGATACGCCTTTGCTTCTGTCAAAAGGGTTTTGCTCCATCTTTCCAAGGGATCATATGCTTGATAACAACACCTTTGTACACCTTGAGATCTTCATTACCCCATGCAAATATGTCCCTATATTCTCTGATTAGGGCTTCGTTCTCTCTCCTCTCTTCAATAATATAATGTTTCTCAATGTGAATGATCTTTCGATGCATTTCAAACCCAATATTTACTTCAATATTGTCCTTTGGTTTACTCCCCTCTTGATATTCTTTAGCCTTGTCATTTCGATCAAATAGATTTTCAAAAGGAACGAGCCCTTTTGATATTCTATTTTCCTTTAGGTGGAATACCAAAGGATCTTATTCTTCTTGCTAATTGATGTGAGAATCAAAAAAATCTTGCAAGTTGGCCAAAAATCTAACAATTTGTGCATCATTCTTGAAAACTTGTCAATTATCAATATTGTCAAGGACAACAAATCTAAACACCACTTTGTTTTTACAAGCAAATTTTATTATTTGATCACACAACTGAAGAGTAGTTGCAGCTACAACCAAAGTACCAACATGTTCATTTAGATCTCTAGAAACCGCTCTAATGAAGAAGGCATCAAATAACTCAATAACATCCTAAACTACATGCCTATATCTTTTCATTCTATAATTCTTAGGAACACATTCATCTCTTACTTGCACTATCAGATCAAAAACACCAATGACTTTTGAAACTTTAACTTTCATTTCCCTTGCTAATTCCAACTCTAACAACAGAGAGTCATTATGCCCCATTGTTTGTCCAATCAAACTCTAATCTAGAAGAAAAAGGCATAATTTTACATGTGGGTGATGTGAATACTATCCCTACTCCAACACATGTTCTTGACTTGGCCCCATCAAAATACATCTCCCACATACCATCCTGATCATCAATTACATAGCTATCTATGGGCATGTCTGCAGATAGGGTTAGTATAGCATAATTCCCAAAATTATCTCCATATCACATACACTCATTCATGGAATCATGTGGGTCCTCAACATGAAACTTTATCATAAGCTCCTTGTAAATCTTACCATGTTATTATCTACTATAGAAATGGTAGCATAAGATAAAACCAATTGTATGCTTCCACCAAGACTAGTTGCCCATTTCCTAGAAAGAAACATGCTCCATGCATCAAGAACATAAATCACAACTACATCCATTAATATAGAAATGATAAGGTAAACTACTAGTTTAACTTGAAGGTCTTTAATGAACCCATGGACCTTGATTTTTCTTGAATCCACGACACATACATTCCTATATGGCCATGTAATTTGAATCCCTAACCGATTCATAACTTTTAATGACATCACATTACTTGAAGCACCAAAATATAGCATACAGTTATGAAGCAATAATTCATTTATCACTAATAAAACATAGAAAGGGGAGAGAGCACCATTACTTGCTCCCTGATTCATACCTTGACATATTACTAGCTTAGCTTCATTCTCATCCAACACCAATATCATCTTAATTGTTTCCTTGTAAGTTGAGATTTTGATAAGTTCCATAAGAGGGGCTTGAATCTTCATCTTTGTCAGCGCATTAGTCATTCCAGTACTAAGAAATGCATCAGTTTGCATACCTTCATTCGATTGTATCATTTATTGACTTCATTGATTTGGGACAACCCTAGATGCTTAAGGTGGTCCTCCTTTACTTACATTATGAAACCTACCTCCCCTTTCTTCTTTTTCATTGAACCTTTCTAGCATGAATTTGTTATTTCCTTGGCCTACTTGTAAATTTTTGCAAGCATATGTCTTCTACCTTCTATTATAACCACAATTTCTTGGGGAGATGACCTTTCATTAACTATGCCCTGTAATTTATCACTCAAGATGCTTCTGCCTTTTATATCAACCATATATTCCTTGGACATGGTAAAAACTCTATCATCCATAGCATAAATGCAATCATCATCATTAACATAATTGACCACATTAGCAAGATCAAGATTACCTTCATCATAGGTGCTTTCAATAGGTATGACCATGGACCTAAACCAAGTAGGTGTGCTCTACATGAGGTTCATCACATTATCTACACCAAAAGTGTCCTTCATCATCCACCCAGTTTGTGGGTTCCAAGAGAACAAGAAGCTTTGGCTCCTCATTTCTTTTACTCTTGTCAAAACCAAAGTTTCTTCTTGACTGAAAGTTTTGCCTAAATTGTATGACTTTGTTGGTTTCTTTCCAATCTTATAACTCGATTGCCCAAACTTTGTAGAGTAGTGTTCATCTTTTCAAAACCATCCACAATCCTTGTCAAGATATCCAGTGCTAGATCATTAGAATTCATAGCCTCAATTTTGTTGCATCTCTAGGAGCAAATCACCTAGAAGCACCTAATAAAACTACCTTTCCAAATGTTGCAACATTGACTTGAATTTTTCCGACCACTCTTGAGCTTCTTTCCAATCTTTGGATTTATCTCTGAGCAAAAAAACAAAGTTTCCTTCATATGCATTTACATAGTAAAGTAGAACAACATTACCCTAAGGTCTAATATCCTTTGGAATTTTCTCAACAAGCTTTTGTAGCTTCATATTAAACTTATTGTTTCATTTTCCTTCTTCTTAACCTCATGGAGCTTTGTTAACATTCTACTATATCTTCTTCTTTCCCAATGTTCTAAAAATTATTCTTTAAATTCATCCCAACTTTTAACACTAGCATCATCAAGATTCTTGAACCAAACCCTAGTATCTTCTTTCAACAATAAAACGAATAATATCATCACAACATTCTCACGATCAACTTATTTCTCAATAAGTATATCTTCAAAGGCTCTTACATGGGTTTGAGCTGAAATCACATTATTGCCTGGAAATTTAGGAAGCCACTTGTGATACTTATCTTGTAAAACATGAGAATCTCCTTAAAAGGTTGTGATGTCCAAGGCTTTGTACAAGTTCACTTTCCATGAACCCATGATCCTTTTTGTTGCTTACTGCCCTATATTATCAAGAAACAACCACCTTATATCTTCAAGAACTTCAAAAGTCTTTGTATCCGAATCTTGTGATACCTAGGTTGATCTGATCCCTCCCCTTCATCTATAAAATATTTCTGATGTGACCAATGGTGGAACCAATTTTATTGAGGAACTCCTTGTATGGTATCTCCTCTTTGAACTTTCTTCCAATGGAGTTGCCAAACGAGATATCACATCAATAGCCCTAGAGTATAGTCATCAAGTCCTAGGCAAGGGACTTGGCTTCCCTAGCTACATCACCAATTTGTTACCTTCTAGACTTGCACTTAGAGAATATTCAAGTCCACTGTCCAACACAAAGATGCAAACCTAGGGAAACTTTTAAAAGTTCTACCTGCTATCACCTCAATAGAACTTCACTTCTCTTTTGATTGGTTCTTTTCCAACATAAGGGAGGTTTCACTAGTAGGATTGCCAATCCGTCTTTGAAGTTCAAAAGATTAATACCGGATGTGTCAAAACAAAGATGCATGATATGCAATGATTGTAAGTGGTGATTCCCAATAGATTAATGCCTTATCCAAAGACTATGGAGTCAAACAACAATCCTTAGAGCTAGGGACTTAATTATGAATATATTAAGCCATAAATATGCCCTAAACAGCAGTACCTCAAACTACAACAGATCTGCAATTTGCATTTGCAGTCAAGTATATATGCAAGGAAGATGCCACAATACCCCGTCCAATACTTGTATCCAAATATAACTTCAAAGCTGAAAATCTGAAGTAAAAAGACAAATTCTCTATTTGAATAACAGACCCAGACATAACATAATTCAGATCTGAAATTAAAGGACCTCAAGAGGACAAAACATCAGTCCTTTCAGCCTTCCTCTGCTGGAAATAGGCACTTGAACTGCAATCTAATTTCAAAAAAAAATTAAAGATACAAATACCAAACAGCAGCCTCACAATACAATATAGCAGCCCAGAATATTTCCACAAATAAAGCTCCAGATTTGCCCCAAAAACATCTTCAGATTCCAGCGCTATTGTCTAGGGTTTTTTCCACAATGAAATCACAAATTGGCAGTGAGGGATAGTGTCCACTCTCAACTTCCTTACAATAAAATATTATAAGAAAACCCTAGAAAGAATTCGATCCTTCTTTTAATCCAAGAAAGATTAATAAAAAATCATGATAGCCCCCCTTGGAATCCTCATGAAGTGGAGTGTTCCTCATATTGTGGCTTATCTTTGACTTGGGAAAGGTTCATGCTGCCATGTGTCCCCTTCTAGCCTTGGTCACTCCTAAAATAGCACTGTTTGACCCCTTCAAAAGTTGAAATATCAATTAAAAGGTGGATCTCTAAGTAGGCTGCATGGGCAGTGGTCGTTACAACCCCTCAAAGCTAGGACACCTTCATGGAGAATGATTATTCCTTCATTAAGATAACAAAAAAATATGATTTGCACTCATCCAATGTGGAGCGCCTCCTTTGATGATGACTCTTTGACCTTGAAATGTGCAACCTCATCCCACATGTCTTCAAACCAACCAAAGCACTCCTTTAAGACAGCCTTTGTCTTGCCAATGTATACATAGGTCACGAATGCAAACATATGCCTCCAAACATGTAATTCTTGCCTTGGGGAATATGAACTATGCCCAAAGGTTACCTTCAAAGGTCCAAACTACATCAAATCATGGTAGAAACCTCATCCAAAGCAAGGTCATCCACCAAAGGGATCTCATAAGTCTCCTCTAGTCCAAGCACTCTAGACCATTGTGCCATCGATAGAGCCATTTAATCCATTGTGAATGTGTCCTAGTAGCAAATCAACGAAGTTAGCCTTCTAGGCACTTGTTACAACCTCTATTTAAATATCTATGTATGGATGATAGCCAAAATACAGCTAATTCAATGCCTTAGAGCTTAAAGAACTCTTTCTACAAGTTATCAATGAGTTAAGAATCCATATCAAATGCAATCACCTTCAGAAATTTGTGAACTCTATGAAAAGTCCTAGCAAAAACATCTACAATTGAGCTAGCCTTAGCAGTGGATTGAATTGCTAAGAAATGGGCATATTTGGTAAGTTTGTCAACAACAACCACTATGGCATGTTTTCTACTAACTTGGGATGTCTTGTCATGAAATTGATCTGTAAATTGTCATGGATATTCCACTGGAACAACTCATCACAACAGATCTTGTATTATTCTGAAATATTCTATTATGTTGGTTTATTTCATTGGATCTCAGATTTATTATCACTAGCTTATTGCTCAAACTTACGAAAAATAACTAAAATATGAAAATGAAAGAACAAGGAAATGAACACACCATCCAAACAAATGAACACAAAGTGTATACTAGGAAACCTGATATGAGAGAAAACCCAACTAGAAGGTGAGGCCTGAATGGTTGCTACAGAATCTTCTTCCTCCTCTGTTATGCTCTCAAATCTCACTACTAAATGCTCTGCACTATGGAACAAGTACGATGCTAAAAAAATGGAACCCCTCTCCTCCTAGCAACCCAATATTTAACATAGTATGATAGTCGTCTAGGGTTAGGGTTTTTGCATGCCTCGATCCTCGATTAGTGTTAGGGTTTTAACTTTTGGACCTTCTAGAACCTTCTTAAAAGTCCACACATGAGTAATGGGCACCTACATGGCACCCAATTGGTACCATGGTGGTCAACAAGGTAGGTCAACTTGCAAGAGGCATAACTTCCACATATGAACTCCAATTGAGGTGATTTTCGCACTATTGGAAAGGTCTCAGTATGTAGAAAAGCATCAAGTGGTTCGAAGCTATGCTTCCTAAGTTTTGAGCCCAGAAAGTGTCATTTCATGCCTCAAAATGGCTCTGGAAGGTTCAAGACCCCAAATCTCCAAACTGAGACCTACCACTAAAATGAGCCCTGCAAACCAATTCCTCTAATTTTTCCACCCAAAAAGTACCAAGATAGATGACAAATTATATAATGATTCATTTTGGATTATACCTCCCCATTTAGGGAGGGATTTGGTCCCCAAAATATTTTACCAAAGTTCTACCTTCCCCCTGGAGTACCATTTTGCCTTGCCTAGAAGTTGTCCTTTCAAGTTGATCTGCCAAAGGTCATGTTGCCCCTATCTGGTAGTTCTGGACTTCTGTTGCAAAACTATATCTTCTCCCAACTCTGCCTAAGCTTCTAATGCTAAGTCCTCTATGGTAGGTAGAACTTGCTCCTAAATTTCATGATCCAACATTTAAGGCTTATAGAATTTCAATTTTTCCACATTCACTACTAAGTAAATGTGCATATATGGGGGTGGATTAAGTTTGTAGGCATTATCACCCACCTTCTCCAATATCTCAAGAGAACCATATTGCAGAGCTTTGATCTTCTTACCAAGAACATGTAGTCTTTCTTTGTTCAGTTGCAACCAAACTCCATCTCCCACCTTGAATGTTTCTCAATTTTGTGATGATCATATCGGACTTGTACTTTTCTTGTGACTTCTTCAATGTCTCCTATACTTGAAAATGAATTTATCTTTTCAACAAATTTCTCTGCTTTCAACGCTTCTCCTATGACATCTTCCCTCACTCCTTTATGTCCATCTACAACATCCAAGGGCAAAGGCAACAAATACGCAAAGCAAGTTTCAAAAGGGGAGTTACCAGTAGAAGTATGTGCTGCTTTGTTATGAGAGTGTTGAATATAGATCAGATTTTCATCCATGTTTTTGGATGCCTCTGATTGTAACCCGTCAAAAGCTGAACCAATGTCCTGTTGACTACTACCCAAACCCAAACCAGCATATCAATTACCTGAATACCAGCTCATTGCAAATTTTCCTATCATACCCTAAAAATTTATCTCAACAGGCAGAAAATCCACACCAAATCAACTTCAATCCACAGATGAACTATGATAAGAGGAAGTTTGCAGGTGTTAGGACTCTAAGGATATATACATATATTAAGGTTTTTCAAATAAGAGACAAAATTAGTAAAGCTCAAAAACAAATTTCAACTATACAACCATGACGTGGAACTCAAAAGTGCTCATGCTTGAAGTATGACCAGCACAAATTTATGCAAAAGCACCCTCCACTTTCTCCATTGCATGTTGATAACAGCAACTGAGGATTAACTTAATAATTTTCAACAGGGTTTTGTGTAAAACAAATATCTGTTAAGAGTGACCTTTGCAATCATCTGGTTAGCTTCCTATATGCACATTGGATGTGTATCAATTCATTCGAGTCATACATCTTGGTAGGTTATATCTTTTGTAAAGTACTACATTCCCCTCTAAGCTACAGAAGGTCATATTCTATAGTATATACATACTTCTTTTGTAATATATATATTGTCTTTATTTCAAAACACGGTTGCATTATTTTGATGACAAAAGCCTTGTTTATCATAGATTTAATTAATCATGTGAATACAAACAAACAAGACACACCAGAACGAGCTACCAAATAATACAAGAAAATGATTCAAAAAGTGGATTAAATGCATCAATTTGACATACCTGTAGGTCGAAAGGCCAAGACAGATGTAAATCGTCGTTCAAACTTCTGTAAGTACTGCTTCAACTTCTGCAAGCAAAAAGCAAGGCTCAATAGTTTTTACTAATGCTCCAAATCAAAACCAAGACTAAAATACTGGCATTTGTAATAAATTGCAATCTCCAGGTATTTACAAAAACTAAGAAATAGATATAGCTGAACATACCCATGCAAAAGTACAACTTTCCAGATGAAATAAAAACGAATAGAAAAGGTCACTATAGCCCAAAATACATCATTTGAAGACATAGCTGCAATTCTTACAGCTCCTTACATTATTTCTTGTCATCCATGATCCCAGATATAACCCTTACTAAGGCCTATTCTTAAAGAATTTAGAATTAAAAGGAGAGAATAATAAATAAATAAAAAGACTGACTTTACCACCCAATATTCTTCTATAAAGATGAAAACAAACAAGAAAGAACAAGATAACTATCCAAATGAAAATTTGAATATTCTTTTATACTACATTACTTCTTGCATTACTATGAAATTCAAGAACAGCCAAAACCTGGCAAGAATTTTTAGTGAATCCACCCAAAGTTACATGTTTGAAAATGACAATGACAGTTAATTAAGAAGGAATGTGTGGAAACTGTTAAAGTTATACTTATACAGCTAGCAGTTACGGTTCTTCTTTAATATTATAATCATTTAGCATATTAGCTGCATAAATAAGATCACAGAAAGAGAGGCAATCGCAGAAACAATAGAGACATACAGATTATCCTGGGAAACCCTCATGGGGGACAAAACCCAGCAAAAACTTCCTCAATATATATTATAGATAGACCAAAGACCGAATAGAAGATCCTCCTCTACTCCTTCACGAGGAAGAGTAGCGCACCACTTAACCAAGAAATACCAAAACACAGACCAAGAACCCTCCTTGACGTCACACTTAGCTGCAGTAGCAGTTCCTCCAGGACTTGTGCACTTCTTCATAGCTGCAGAGCTAGTGTGGTGAGTGTGTTCAAATGAGACACCATCCTCACATATAAATACAAGTTGTGAGGTGACGCTAGGGTTGTGACTCTTCACTTGGTGGAGCCGACTTCTCCTAGAAGTGACTAAAACCACTTTACAATTACTAGGGCGCGATTTTACAAATACCACCATACAAATACATGTTGACCAATCCACAAAAGGGGATTCGATCTTATACAAGACCCGACTTGATCAATCCACAAAAGGGGATTTGATCTAAACAACAATGACTCAAATATAAGTAGAATATTCTTCGAAGTTACAATAATTCAACAGAAACTTGAAAGATATCTCGCAAAGTAAAAATTACTCATCCAAACAAATGGTGGAAAGGGTCAGTGTGGGAATTCTTTGAGAAATTAAAAATGGGTATGCCTCTCATCTCAAATCTGCCATCTGCTAAAAACTTCAAACGTCATATGAGATGAAAAAAGTAATATAGAGGGTAAGAAAAAGCCCCAAACTTACAAGGTGAGGAAGAATTGTGAAGCTTTGGGCTAGCCCCTAGCTCCTCAAAAGGGATCCTTTACCTGCTATCTCATCTATCGGGAACATACCATCAAATGCTAAATAAGCCAGATATCTCTCATAATAAATCCCTTTTGTGATAGCCTTGAAACAAGTAGGCAAATTTTTGGGTAGTGGCTCTGGGCTATGCTCCTATATGATTGGACCCAAGAGAATGTCCAACCCATTTCCTTATACCTCTATAGCTAGGCCTCCCTTCTCTTAGAAATATGACACCATAATCCACCACTTTCCATGGTATATGTAAATTCTCTTTCTTTTATGGAAAAGCTTGGGGAAGGTTAAAATGAGTCCATTCAGACCTGAGCACAGTTTCTTAATGGCTATCTTTTGGCCATCAAATCCCTTAAATATGTTTAATATTTGGACATTTATACATTGCTTTGACATGATCCAACTTGCTTCCGTTGCTGAATGTATTATGGAGATGGTAAGCACAAGAAAGTTGTCAAACTCTACTATCTAATATTGGGGCCTGCTTTTATGCCACATGGTTTTGCTGTATCATACGTAATGCATATCTATTTAGGCATCTCCTTTACAGCCCCAAAATACTAGAGTAGGTACAAAACCATCCCTTCACAGCAAAACACTCTCAGAATCTATATGCTGAAGTAAACCATTTCAAGCACTATCAGTTGCCACAAAAAACCACGCAGAAGCCTCAATAACCTATCTGCAATCAACAATTACTGACAAATGGTCTCAGTTAACAGTGAAATTCCATCTGCCTCAAGGGAATCGTCACAAGCACCATCAGTCACCCCAATAAACAAGTAGTTGCCACACTAACCTGTTTGCAATCAATAATTATTACAACTGTCCACAGAACATGCACACTCTTCATATTCTAGCAGCGAAATGTTTATGATAGATTAAACAGCCTAAAATTCCATCAAGGTGGGCAGCCTTGAGTGGCCCTTGACCAACTGCCAAAAATGGCTTCCACAACATCAAAATTTGAAATACAGGCTAATAGTGTAAATATTAAATTACATCTCGCTTAATCTTGAATCTAACAATGAGCAGGGTAGAAATCAATGTTAACAGATAGGTCATGCCAAAGGGTCTCTTATCAGAAAAACCTTTTAGCTTTACTTTCAAGAAATGAAGGCCAAAAGTTCAAGTAATATGAATCTGAACTATATCTTAGAAAGAGATGAGAAACACAAACCTCAGGGCTCAAGGATGACATGGGCAGAACATGCAACATAGTGCACCCAGCATCCGAACAAAGTCTTTCTGACAATTCAGGCCAATGTAAACATGCCAGTATACGCCTTCGGTGACTATCAGCATGGATCTGAACCTGTATCAGCTCAAAACTAAGCAGCTCTCTTGAAGTCAGCTGATCTAAACTTTAGAAAACAAAGCTCCAAATATTGAGAAACCCAATAAACTGCAAATGATATAGAATCTAGATCTTCCACAACAAAGAACTCATGTCCCAACATCAACATAAACTCACAGCTGATTTATTTCAAAGAAGCAAACAAAGTTGCTACCCTTACCCCAAGTGCCTTTGCAATTCCAAGGAAGACACGCTCCTTTCCAATGCTATATGCCCCAACAACCACTAGTGTTTTAGGGTCCCTAGAAAGCACATTCTTTGTAACCTTGACCACAAAATTTATGACATCTTGCTGTGGTGGAAATCTGAGAAAAGATTCAAACAAATCTTTTACTTCGCAATCTCAGAAAATAATAACTGATTTAAGCATAAAAAATTCTATCTAAATTGAATAAAACTATGCTTCCATAATTGCACCTGTACTTGGGATCACAGTAAGTTGTATCTAGATAGAGAGTATGGATGCGCGCATTTCTCAAAACAGGATAGCTCTGCATTTCTTCACAAGCTCGAAAGTCACCTGTGTGTAGAATATGTCTACCATCTTTAAGCCCAAAGTATATCAAGGCTGCTCCAGGACAGTGGTTTGCTTCAAGCATCTGCACTCTGATACCATCAACAACATGTAGACTATCTACTTCCAAAGGATGAATAAACCTGCACAAAAGCCAACATCTTCCCTTATCCAGCAGCAACTTTTGTGACTATATAGTTGGTAAAAACGTTGTTAGCACTCTGTACAGAAATTGCCAACCTATAAACAAACTTCTATAAAAATAATAAATTTACATCTGGAAGTATGAGCATTGAGATTCTAGACATGAATTGAGGCAAAACGAATGCCATTTGCTCCAGTTAAGAAGCTGAGAAATGCAGATGTCTTTGGGAGGTTTAAAGGAAGAGAGAGGGAAAAGGCATGTACTGCATATTTAAATAATCTAAACCTGCATATATAGAGCAGCCTGAAAAGGCATTTGAATACTAGGACTCGAGTCAAAAATTTCCCATTTAAAAAATATACTGCCAATGGGGTTATGAACCATGGTGCAACAGTGAAGCCGGTGGCATATTAGGCTAACCACCAGGGTTCAAATACCATGGAGGCATGAATAAGTGGTTGGATCCAGGTGCAAGTCCTTGGTGATTTTGACAGAAGAGTCCCCTGTCACTGAAGCTTGGCCAAAGGAAGGTGCTTGTGAGTGGTGGTTCACCCTTCAATGGCTATCTCACCTGTGAAAACCAGCTGGTTGTGGCGCCTGACAAATTGAGGCTGATTGCAATGTTTCTGGCATTTAAAGAAAATGCTTTCAAAAAAATATCCAAAATATACTCACTTTGTGTCCACTGAAAGACACAATGCTAAAAGGCGAGCAGTAGCAGATGTACAATAGATGGGGCCATGGGACCAGTGCTTGCTCAAACCACCATAATGATCAGAATGAAAGTGTGTCAGAAAGTATGCAGTACAACCATCTACTGATCCATATCGAAATGCATCAACCGTAAAGGATGTACCTGTAAAGAACACCAGTAAAGTACATAAAGAAATGAAATTTTACTTAAATTGAACAAAACGATATTGTATTGATGTCAAAAATGACCAAAAATCAGACAATGGAAGTTTTGATTGAGTTCCATACATTGCCGAACTAATAAGAGGGAGTTATGTAAGCATCCATAACCTAAATCTAATGTCTCAGGGGTAGCTGTAATATCTTAAAAATAGCTGACTTATGGGGTACAGATTACAAAGAAACTGTTAAGCACATATCTTAGAGCACAAGCTTAGCTTATTATAAAAGCAAACACACAATACAGTGCAAACACAAAAACAATCAAAAAAATCCAAATTTTAGAAACAAAGAAAACTATAGATTGATAGTTAGTTATATAGAGAAAAGATGAAAAAATCGACGATATTGCAAATTGCAATCATGCCAAATAAACATTGAATCATGCCAAAATACCAAGGGTATGTTAGCTTCTGGGTTGCTCTAAAAGGGTTTACACCATGCTAGGGGTGTGCTTCAAGTGATGTGGGGTGCATGGTGAAACTCTAGCCCCTTGTTGTAGGTGGATGCTTGTCCTCGATATACATGCTAAATGAGGCACAATTTGTGTAGATAGTTGTCAAGGTAGTTATCTTATGTGGCCATTGACGTTGCATGGACTCGTGTTGAGGAGGATGTGTGATTGGCAGAGGAGGTTGAGCTATCTTGTGGAGGAGCACTAGGCATGAAAAGGAAAGGTGCTTGGCCATAGGAGCATAGAGACCACGTGGCACATAGATGGAGGTAGAGTGCTTGGCTTAAAAGAGTCTTGCATGGAGTCCACTCCATTGGAATTTGGAAGATGCTTGTGGACCCAATTACACACGTGTGGAGGAGCATTGAGCTTGGGATCCTATCTTGGAGAAAATGCAGCCTTGTGATGAAGATCACTTGACACGTGGAGGCAATTTACTATCTTGGTAGAGGAGCACTCAACTTGTGTACCTAGTCTAGTGACTTAGAGTGGGTTGTTGTGGACCTAGTCCACTTTTCTATAAAGAGAGGAGAGAGTCTTAGATATACATATAGCGAATGTGATACTTGTTATTGGTGAGTCTTAGATCATCTTGTTGAGCTCATATAACAAAGAGGTGCTTGGGAAGGAGGGTCCTTAGTTTGTGGGATGCAAGTGGAGAGCTTGCGAAACTTGTGAGATGAAAGTTGTGCAAGTGGAGTTTGAACTTTGTATAATGCATACTTGATGAATCTCCTTGATAGCTTGTGGGATGCAAGTGGGAGATCCAAGGGTGGAATTGTTGTTGTTGATACTAGCTAGTTGTAGCCTTTGGTGTGGCTAGATAGCTTGATGGGATGTCTTGTTGGGCCTTTGTATTGCTAGTCAAGATTTGTTGTTGATGGTGGATGCCCTAGCTAGGGTTTGGGAAGCAATTCGAGAGTCCTTGCTTGGGATGAGCTAAAGAGACTGGTATACCAGCTTGGGATGAACTAAAGAGACTTGTGTACCAGCTTGGGATGAGCTCAGGTATTGTACTTTATTTTGTGAAATATATGAAGTGTACTATGAAGAATTTTGAGGCTCTTTAGGCTGTCTACAACAGGTATGTCTTAGGATGGTTTCAAGGTCACTTAACAAGTCTGTTTTTGTGCTGTTAGAATGTCACTAACAGCTGCCTTCAAAACTGATTTGCTACTCATT